>ML245568.1:0-20970 GCA_005239495.1 Nicotiana undulata
CTCGGAATGACCCCAAATTTTGCGGACAAGTCATAAATGACTATACAGAACTATTGCCCATTCCGGAATTCCATTCGGACCATGATATCATGTGGTCCAATTCAAGGCTGAATTCTAAATCTTATGAAATCCTGAATTCCAATTCAGGTGCCGAAATACTCCCGAGTCATCAGAAACCCGAGGCGAACACACTCCCAAGTCTGGAATCATCATCCGGAGCTGCTGGAACTGTCAGAACTCGATTTCGAGGTTGTTTGCTCAAAATGCTACTCAAAACCAAAATTAGCTAAATAGGCTAGCCTTCAGGAACCAAGTGTTCCTGAACTGGCCAAATCACTTATGAATCTCGAACTACCTGCCCACACAAGTCATAAGGCACGAGTAGCCTCTATGGAAAGAGTAATTCACGGGAACGGAGTCCCAACACACAAAACGACCGGCTGGGTCGTTACATACAGATTCACATATTTATCACATTGTTGTCACAAAGCATCATAGATTAATAAAAATAGGATTGCATAACATTCAGGTATCATGAGGGGGGCATGTTTGTAACATAGGAGGTTAAGTAGGGGATGAGAGCAGGTGACATCAATTACCCCATAGACAAATAGGCATGCAAGTGGCATAAGTCTCACACAGGGTCATAGAATGAACATGAGACATATTAGACTAAGAGAAAAGGAAAATAATAGGGGCATGCGGATTCCACATGACTAAAGCAGTTATAGAGAATCACATGGGAAGAGAAAATGGAAAGGACACCACATAGTCATGCTAATTACATGGTAGGCAATAGAACCATAAGGTAAAGCATATAAGGAACAATAAGTAAATAAACCAGAACTGGAGCATATTGTGTAGAGATGCTGTAAAACTAAATCAAAAAAATACCAGTCGAATGATAGAGAATAGCAAAGTGCAAAGAGATAGAACAACAACAGCAGTATGCAAAATAGATAGTAGCAGATAACAGTAGTATGTAGAAGCAAAAGAGAGCCAGAATTACTCAGTCTTGGCTTTCAGCCGATTAAGTAGTTAACAATTGATACAAAGAGCAAGAAGAGATGTGTATGAAAATACAAAAAGTTCAGAGCAATGTATGCGATTAGTGTTCTCAATATCAGTGTGTGTGTGTGTGTGTGTTTTCGTATGAATCTCTGTGTGTTTGTGAAGAGGGAAGACAAGTCTTTATATAGTTTTGAAAACAAGCAGTAGTACATAGACAAGGAGTGCACGGTTATGGAAATAAAATCAATTAACACCAATAAAGACAACTGAACCCCTTTAATTAAGGAGTCTAGTTTCAAACAGTATAGTCAAGGCAGAACAAGGAAAGAAAATCAGTCTAATAAGGCTGATTAGGGCAGAAACATTCACATAATGCACAAATGAAACCAAGTACATAGTGGGTAATTAAGGAAAATTGAACTACCCGTGTATAAAGTAAAATAGGGCATCAATTTGAAATCAGTCAAGAGAATCTCGGATTTAATCACAAGAAATCCCAAGTAATTAAGGAAAGCATCACACAAGTATAGAAATAATTCAAAAATTGGTGCAGACTTATAGGCAGAATATAGAAGACCATGTATTTAAGGAAAACATCACAAGCATGGGATTTTACACAAAAGAATCAATATAAATCAACCAGTAAAGAGCCAGTAGGGTAAAGGTCGAAAATTTTAAGAGTTCAAACAACAATCACTTATCAACACAAAGAGGTACTCATAGAAATTAACAGGAAGAGGTCATAGTAGTAGATTAAATAGGAGTCATAGAGAATACATGGATGCATACAGTCAAATAACAAAGAACAACCCAGAATACTTAGAGTTTCACCAAGAACAGTTAAAATAACATAAAATCAAGAGATAATAACTTAAACAACATGGATATCAAAAAAAATCAAAAGGCAACTGCTTTGAGAACAGGATATAGAAACCTTAGTTTTCGCAATCGTTTCAAACCAAATTTTCCGGAGAAAAACAAGAAACTTCATAGCATGGTAAATATAAAACGGATCTTAAAAGAAAACCCAAGATACAAAAGATTAGGGTTTCGTGGAACCCAGAAAAGATGGCAAACCTGGTTAGTGACCTCGACTCAGGCTAGGGGTACTGCAAACTTACTCAAACGGTCGGAGGGTGGCCGGAACACGGCAAGAGACCCATAGAAGGTGAGTGAACCGCTTTAGGTTCATCTAAAGAGCCTAGGATGTCACTGAGGGGTTGCGAGGCGGGTAGATGACCAAGAGGTGATGGAGAACCACGTTTCCGATGAGAATCCACCGGAGAAGATGATCAGAGACCATCGGAGAAGACGAAGTCAAGGAGACTTCTAGAGAGTCATAGAGACAGATAGAGAGATAGAGAGAGGAACCGTCTCGAAGAAAAATGAGACGGAGGTGGGGGGGGNTGAAGAGTCTCGAAATAAGACGGGGGAAGGGGGGTTAGGTTAGAGTTAAATTAGGAAGGTGTAATCTGGGCCGTTGATCTAATTTGATCAACGACTCAGATTGATTTAGGACTGGGCCGGGTAAAAAATTGGGTTTGGGTATTGGATTTTAATTGGGCTAATCATATGGGTTGGTTTTAAAATTGGCTATAATTTAAATGGAAATAGGCCTAATGTTAAATACCCAATTTAAATAGGATAAGTAATTAATTAAAATAGCTAATAATTGTGTAAAATGAAATTAACACCAAATAAAGGAAATTAAGATTATTAGCTATTATAAAAAATATAAAATGATTAGTTATAGATTTTAAAAATGACATGAATGTATACTTGTGCTATTATTGCAAAAGTTGTTAAAATTAGCTAAATAATGCCAATGCTGGCTAATTTTGGAAATAACCAAATCCTAGTAGAATTAAATAGGATTAAAAACAAGATGTTGAGTTGGAAAGCATTTTGAAATTATTTATAATACGATTTATGTACAAGTATTGAATAAGAATTATGAGATAAATGGGAAAATAAATTGATAAAAATATGAGAAATGCATAGAAAAATGCCAGTCATTATAAAAGTGATTTTGAAGGTACATATATAAATTTGGAAATAATTTGAGTAAAAATTGGGTATCAACAACTGCCCCTCTTTACCCGGGAAGGATGGAAGAATTATCGGGTAAAGATATGATGACCAATTTTGACCGAGTGGAAATTGGATGAGAGAATTTGGCCGCACCCTGGTTTCTGAGTTGCCTACATATCCCTGATTTTACAGGAATCAGGCCGTATGTGGTTCAGGAATTACCAGTGAAGTATACCGGTGACGCTTGACAAGAACGGACGCAAGGTGCGAGGTGAGGTAAAAACAGGAAGGTCTATGGGGTCGTTTGGAGAACTGGAGCGGTCCGCTCTTGCCTACTTGACTGTCCTGGCCAGAATACCTACAAATAAATGACAAGCGTATATTGTGCGTAATTTAAACATGATGCAAGTTCCCGTTGGACTATGAATGCTGTCTTTAGACGGTTGAGGATGACGTCCTTAGACCATGATGTCGTGGGCCATGAATCGCTTGATGCGGGATTTGCAGGCTATGAATGATGTTCTCGGGCCATGAGGATGGTGCCTCCGAACCATGATGCCTTTGAATAATGATATGCAAGTTGATAAAAGAGATCCTTGGGCCATGAAATGATGTTCTCAGGCCATGAAGATGGTGCCTCCGAACGATGACGCCTTTGGACAAGTTGGTGATATTTCAGCCCATGAAAAATGCAGTAGCATGATGCTAACAAGAAAGAGCTTAGTCTTGCAAAATTTAGAAAGGGAAAAGCTTAGCCTAAAAGGAAGCAAAAATAAGTAACGACATGAAAAATGGTTGCTTTGAAAAGTAAATGAGAGGTAGCATGGAACCTCGGAAGGCAGAATGGTAGCGTTATGCAATGCAGGAAACGAAAATGCAGAGAGGGAGGTAGCATGGAACCTCGGAAGGCAGAACAGTAGCCTTATGCAATGCAAGAAATGAAAACGCAGAGAGAGGTAGCGTAGAACCTCGGAAGGCAGAACAGTAGCCTTATGCAATGCAGGAAATAAAAATGCAGAGGGAGGTAGCGTGGAACCTCAGAAGGAAGAACAGTAGCCTTATGCAATGCAGGAAATAAAAATACACACTACTGGAAAATCAGCCTATGGCAACGCATGGAAAACCGTTGCAATAGACACGTAAACCGTTGCCATTGATCTAGCGCAACGGTTTAGTGACCGTTCCACCAGGTCGCGTAGCAATAGCTCTGAAGCAACGGTTCGTGTAACGGTTGTAATAACCATTGCTATATGTCCATCTATCGTAACGGTTATTCCTCTTTCTGATGGCACTTATTTTTCCTCTATTGCAACAAATCATAACCGTTACCATTAGTTTTAATGCAACACTTATATAAGCTATTGCAACGGCTATTTATATGTATCACAACGGTTTTCTAGTGTTATTGTTACGGTTTTTCATATTGTAACAGTTACTTACAATCGAGCAAAAGCTATCGTATCGGTTACAGATCCTATGGTAACGGATTGCATGACTTATTGCCACAGTTTATACAATCTATTAAAAAATATTTTTTATCCTATTGCAACGGTTTTAGTAGGCTATGCAACAACTGAATTGTGATGTATACACCTGGTTGCACAATTATAACACTAAAATTTATATAAGTCACCTAATAAACTACTCATGAACTGTTACAATCCAAAATACTCATGGTCCAACTAGCTATAGAGTAACATTCACCAAAGCAAAATATTCAAATCAAAGTGCATAAGTTTTACAATTCAAGAGTTAGCATAAGTTTCAAAATGTTTAACAAAATATTCCTAAAACATGTAACATTTCAGCAATAATTCAAAAATCCTTCTTAAGTAAGGTCAAGATCATCATTTTCTTCGTCTTACCTTTCATCATTTTCTCCACCTACAAAAGAGGATAAATAAAGTCATTACCTTCAAGCTCTAGTTGACAATTCAAGCAAGCATGAATGAAAAAGCAAGCAATTCAATTAAACTTCGTGTTAAATGGGATGGCCTTTCCAGTTCCATCATAATTGGAAAGAGTAGAAACAAAATTCACAACAGAGAAATTTCTACAAGGATTGTTTTCCTTGACAGAGAATCAACAAATAGAACAACAATATAATACAATACAAGTGTGACAAACTCTTGACATTGTTTTCCTACAAGGATTAGTTATTCCTTGCTTGAATTGGTTCACTACACTGACAGGTCAAATTTCCAAAGTATAACAATAGATGGATGATGGATTACCAATAGAGTTACACTATAATTTTCATCTCTCACTTGGTTGACGTTTCATTTCTCACTTGATGATTTGTAAACTTTTATAACTTTATAATTTTGAAAGATAAGACAGAATGAATTAAGAATTCTAAGAAAAAGCCAAACTATACAAAATGCAGATGACAAAAGCTGCACTTTATCTATTTTAGAATAGCAGGGCCCTCTTAAACAAAGCTTAATCTCATATCATTTTCCCCTATATTACCCTGGTCTTTAGTACTCCTACTTTAGTCTCATGATGTAGCTAAATCTGCTTCCAAAAATTTATCCTACAAATGCACTCTGCTCATGTCAAAGGATAATAACATACTCCAGAAGAAAATATACTATTAGCTATTACTAGCAACTAAAGCACCAAAATAGTCCTGAAGAAAGCGGTTACCAATTAGGAAAGACTAACTTAAGAAAATGGCTAATCGTTTTCTACTAGTCAATAAGGGAAAATTTGTGTCGATTTTGTGACGGTTATGATATTCTTGAACCAAACTATTAACTTGGGACATGAATGAACCGTTGATTTATACACATACAAAGACAATTAACATATTGACATGAATATAAATAAGGGAAATGCCATGCTTCCTTTCCAAGATTCATGCAAGAAGCAGTAAACGGATGAACTGTTCTTGACATAACAGCTTTTACCTCCTGAAAGTTTAACAACTGAAATTAAATAGAATAACATCCTATTAATTACCATATGATTTTTCCATGTAAAAAAATAGTAGTGTTTCGCATATTTCCATATAAAAATCATTTAAATCCTAAAACATGGATATGTACTAACAGATCCTTATCAAGAGAAAGTAAAAAAATGCAACTATCAACCAACATCAGAAAAATTGGACAAGAACAACCAAGCTAATTTATTAATCAGCTAAAAGCATGGACTAATAACAAACCGATGTCAAGAAGAAGATTGTAATGTTTGAACAACACACAAAGACATAAACAGAGTTTAATTAGAGATTCACCACTTAACCAAATCAAACCAGCCCCTAGATTGAAAGCCACACAACCAGTAGAAGATAAAAAATGTTACTAGATTAATCAGACATGGCTAGTATACTAATTTTCCTCAGAGAATAATTGTCAAACATGTTGCGTGCATGAAACGAGATCACTCAATTGCACGAGGGAGTGAGAGAAGTTGCTTACTCCACTGTTGTGCTAAATTTCTTGGAATAACAGAAAAGTTGTCATCTTGCAATATGTTGCATCAAACAGAAAACGTTTTTGAAGGGTTATTTACTGGTCAGACCATGATATATTAACATATCTTAAGAGTTGTGAATCTTTCTTAAATTATTCAGATTTTTGTGGACTAATTCAAGAGCTTATGACTTCCCTTCTAGCCAAGATTGCTCATAATTCAGATGCTTGTAATCTTTGTGGTTTATCAAAAGAGTAAGGAGGTCTTGATTGCATGTAAACTCCATCAATAGTAAAAGATTTATTTTTAAAGCTGTACATATGCATGAATAGCAGGTTCATGGATAGGAGCAAATTGTGACATGTTATATAGTGTTTCTTTCCTTTTGCCTCCCTTTGTCTTAAGTATTGTTGCTATAGTAAAAGTTAAACAGAGGACAATTGTGGTTAAAGGCTTTTCTCCATCTTATACTTGGTTCATTTAGCTGTAATGAACCAGCTACAGTAGTGGTTTACTACATTAAACAAGTAGTGATTTCTTTCTGGCCCGTAACTCCTATGTAGGCATTGATTCGGTTTTAATATGACTAGTGATTAATTGACTGAATTCACAAGATTAAAGTAAATATTAATCCTTCTCTCAAGTTTACCTTGTGGTAATTGGAGTTCCAATAGTTAAGAAGATCCTTAAAGTGAGATTCCGAAGCATATACGGGCCTAATCTCAATTCGAAGCTCGTCATTGGAATAGGTTTCAAATTGACCTTTCCTCAATTGATTCTTATACTTTCTCCAAGCAACTTGAATTTAACGATAAACCCACGATAATCGCATAATCGGGGATGTCATATTTTGCCTACAAATTCGGTGCAATTAGGTTAGTGTAAAAAAATATGCAATATCATCCGCGCTTATTGAAAACTGAGAACTTCAAACCTTGATATAGCTCCACATATCATCTTTTATATCTAGTTTCCTCCAATTAAATATATTATGAGGACAAAAGGTCACACTCCTTGACAACGTGTCGAGAAAACTACCTAACTCCTTTATAACTGTTTTGGTTGGACCAATGGGCTGATTCAAGTCATTTACCACGATCAACTTACGATCTCTCCTTCTATGTATACTTTGCATCTGAGTTATACCCTTTTTTTCTTTTTTGCTCGAGAGGGACTGAAATAATGTGAAACAAGGATAATCCAAATCACTAATGTTGCTCGAGAGCATCCTTCTTGATTCGTGACTATTCCACTCTCTGTCACAATCAGAAAATCAAATACAAAACAGCTTAGTAAAAGCATTAACAAAAAATATTTTAGGTAGAGAACACATAGCAAGACAGTGGAGTTTAATTCTTGTTGGAACTAAAATGACTATTCCTCCTTCTTGGCAGCATAGTTATAAAATTAAATTTCTTTTTTTTATTAATTCTCATCGTAGTTACAAGATTAAACTAATCAAAACATGAAAGATTATATACAACTTCAGCTACAAGTAGATCAACACTAATAATGGAAATTGTTTTTACACCATCAATATATTGTAATCAGCCATAACATGTTATACTTATAATACAAAGCAACAACGAGTCACAGTTCAAATTAGATAATGGTACTAGTAACCCTAGAGTAAGGCCGTCCTACATACTTTTCACCAACTGAAAACTTGTCGAATCAGTTCAAAATAATTTACCACAAATAGACATGCAATGCTGACACTTCCACCAACACTATTAGATTAATTAATATTTGCTATAGTTGATAAATTTATCTTTTTGAATGCAACTACCAGCAAAAAATTCAAACTGAAAGCTTGATTCATACACACAACCATTGATATTTATCCCAAATTTTATTAAAAATACTTTAAAAATCTTACGGTGATATTTATTCCACAGCTACCAGCGGCAATTTCTTCTTCGGTGAGGAATGCAATCTGCGAATTAGGGCTCAACTATTAAGAAATTGCAAAAGGAGTAGAAGAAAAGTGTGCAAAGTAAATCAGAAATATGAGAGTTGAGAAAAAACCTAGGATTAGGGATCTGTGAGAAATTGAAGTGTTAGCCGAGCTTAATCAAGAAAAACCCCTAAAATTATTGGATGGTTCGAATTTATTAAAGGAGGTAGTTGTTTATGGTGGAGGAGAAAAAGTTTACGGGGTATTTTTTCTAAAATTCTGGTGGGTTTAACGGAGGTTGGCGGAAAGATCGAGTTCTTTGATTTTGGGCTTGAGGTTTCTCTTCGATTTTGGGTGTGAGGTTTGCGTCTTTGACAGAGAAACATGTTATTTGCCTTCTCCACTTTTAATTAACGATTAGTATTACATAAAAAACTACAGGTAAAAAAAATAGAATGTAAAATAAAATAGTGGCTTTGGCCGGTTTTACGAAAAATTGAGGGGGAAAAATAATTGAGAGGGAATTAAAACCGTTCCCGTTGAATTGTTTCCAAGATCCGTTCCAATAGATACGTCTATAGGAATGTCTTAATTAAATGTTGCAATAACAAAAATCTACCGGAACGGTTCCTCCACAAGAGTAACAGTTTTATAGCAAAAGTGTGCGCACAACATCTATGCCTTATTGTAACGGTTGCAACCGTTGCAATAAGCCCTCTATAGCAATGGTTTTTGAACCGTTGCAATAACATCTGTTGCCATAGGTTGATTTTCTAGTAGTGACAGAGGGAGGTAGCGTGGAACCTCGGAAGGCAGAACAGTAGCCTTATGCAATGCAAGAAATAGAAATGCAGAGGGAGGTAGCATAGAACCCCGGAAGGCAGAATAGTATCCTTATGCAATGCAGGAGATAAAATGCAGGGAGAGGTAGCGTAGAACCTCGGAAGGCAGAAAAGTAGCCTTATGCAATGCAGGAAATAAAAATGCAAAGAGGGAGGTAGAGTGGAACCTCTGAAGGCAGAATAGTAGCCTTATGCAGTGTAGGAAATAAAAATGCAGAGGGAGGTAGCGTGGAACCTCGGAAGGTAGAATAATAGTCTTATGTAGTGCAGGAGATAAAAATGCAGAGAGGGAGGTAGCGTGGAACCTCGGAAGGCAGAATAGTAGCCTTATGCAGGGAATAAAATGACTGTAAGAGTTCTTAACTAGTGATGAACTGCGGCGATACGATTGTTGCGAATGAAGCGTTGTTTAGCGATGATAATAAGCGTGGGCATGTGCGACGCGTTTGAGAGCGTGTCTTTGAGAGATATACGTCCTGCGGGGGATAATAATATGTTTTGGGCTTTCACCATCTTCGTGCCTGCATCCCAGAGAAAATCGTGAGTTCTGTAAAGGGGGAAAGGTCAGTTCGTATTCCCGCTGGCTTTACTTGGCTCGCTTGTTTGATCATGATATATTATTGGGGTAGCGTTTACTAAACAAGTTGTTCCAAAAATAGGTATGCATGATTTTTAAAAGATATAATATAAGCATATAATTTAATATATTTTTAGGTGAACCAACGACTGTGACGCGGTTCGAGACATTGCAACTTTTCCTGCCACGGAATTTTGAGGGTCCTCCCCAAAATTCTGCCCCGGTTTGATGGGTGAATATTTCTGGCGCATGCTTGTGCGGCGATTGGCTGAACTTGCTTCAGAAATTTGAGGGTCCTCCTCAAAATCCTGCCCCAGTATCCATTCGTGGGGGAAATGAGATTTTTATTAAATTGTGACCGAACCCATAGGGCTGCCTACGTATCCCCTCTTAAACGGGAATCAGGTCACGTGTAGTTCAATCTACAACATTGAGGAAAGCATAAAGGGTTACACATAGTAGCGCTTGACTGCATCTGGGTTGATTGGTTTAGTCCAAATTTCTCCATCAGTTTCTGCGAGTATAAGTGCTCCTCCTGTCAGCACTCTATGAACCATGTACGGACCCTGCCAGTTGAGAGAAAATTTCCCTTTGGCTTCATCCTGATGTGGAAATATTTTCTTTAACACCAGTTGCCTCGGTGTGAATCGTCTCCGCTTGACTTTCTTGTTGAAGGCTCTGGTCATCCTGTTCTGATATAATTGGCCATGACTGACTGCGTTCATTCTATTTCTGTCTATGAGGGCTAGTTGTTCATAACGACTCGTTACCCATTCTACGTCACTGAGCTCAGCTTCTTGTATGATTCTCAAAGATGGAATCTCAACCTCGGCAGGAATAACAACCTCTATACCGTAAACCAACATATAAGGAGTTGCTCCGGTTGACTTGCGGACTGTGGTGCGATACCCCAACAAAGCAAATGATAATTTCTCATGCCATTGATTATGCTTCTCTATCATTTTCCTCAGTATTTTCTTGATGTTTTTGTTGGCATCCTCAACGGCTCCATTCATCTGAGGTCTGTATGCTGTGGAGTTCTTGTGTTTGATTTTGAATGTTTCACGCATGGCTTTCATCAAGTCACTGTTTAGATTAGATCCATTATCGGTGATGACTGATTCTGGAACTCCGAACCGACAAACAATCCGGTCGCAGACAAAATCGGCCACGACTTTTTTAGTAACTGCTTTGTAGGATGCTTCTTTGACCCATTTGGTGAAATAATCAATGGAAACCAGAATGAACCTGTGTCCGTTAGAGGCGGCAGGATTGATTGGTCCAATAACGTCTATGCCCCAGGCGGCGAATGGCCACGGTGAACTTGTTGCATTAAGCTCACTCGGAGGTACCTTTATCATATCCCCATGTATCTGACATCGGTGACACTTTTGGACATACCGGATGCAGTCCGTTTCCATGGTCATCCAGAAATAAGCGGCTCGAAGTATCTTATTTTCCAAAACAAAACCGTTCATATGTGGCCCACATGTCCCTACGTGAATTTCCTCCAATAATTTTGATGCTTCCTTTGCGTCAACACACCTTAATAGCCCCAAATCGGGGGTCCTCCTCTACAGGATTCCTCCGTTGTGAAAGAAATTGTTGGACAATCTCCGAAGTGTGCGTTTCTGAGTGGTATTTGCAAGCTCTGGGTACTCTCCCTTTTCCAAGTACTCCTTGATATCATGGAACCAAGGATTTTTGTCTGCTTCTTCTTCGACATGGGCACAGTAAGCGGGCTGATTGTGGATTTTCACTGGAATAAGATCAATGAAATTCTTATCTAGATGCTAGATTATGGATGATAGAGTATCCAAAGCATCAGCGAACTCATTCTGGATTCCGGGGATATGCCGAAATTCTACCTTTGTGAATCTCTTTCTTAGCTCCTGTACATGATGTAGATATGGAAATATCTTGGAATTCTTGGCTGCCCATTCTCCTTGTACTTGGTGTACCAGTAAGCCTAAGTCACAAATCACTAACAACTCCTGGACGTTCATGTCGATGGCCAGGTTGAGCCCCAAGATGCAGGCCCCATATTCAGCCATGTTGTTGGTGCAGGGAAATCTGAGTTTTGCTGATACCGGATAATGCTGACCGGTTTTTGATATCAGGATTGCTACAATACCGACCCCTTTGAAGTGTGCTGCTCTATCAAAGAACATTCTCCAACCGTCGTAGGATTTTTCAATGTCTTCTCCTACGAATGATACCTCTTCATCGGGGAAATACGTTTCAGGGGTTCGTATTCTCTGCCCACAGGATTCTCAGCAAGATGGTCTGCTAGTGTCTGTCCTTTGACAGCCTTTTGAGCTATGTAAATAATGTCGAACTCGCTCAGCAGGATTTGCCACTTGGCCAGCTTGCCAGTGGGCATAGGCTTCTAGAAGATGTACTTTAGTGGATCTATCCTTGATATGAGGTATGTTGTGTAGGCACAGAAGTAGTGCCTTAGCTTCTGGGCGACCCAAGTCAAAGAACAACAAGTGCGTTCCAATAAAGAATATCGGGCCTCATACGGAGTGAACTTCTTGTTGAGGTAGTAGATTGCTTGCTCCTTTCTTCTGGTTTCATCACGTTGCCCAAGAACACAACTGAAAACTCCGTCTAACACTGCAAGGTAGAGTAATAGAGGTCTACCTGGCTCAGGCGGCACCAAAACTGGCGGTGTTGACAAATACTCCTTGATCCTGTCAAAAGCCTTTTGACAATCCTCGGTCCACTTGGTTGCGGCATCCTTCTTTAGCATCTTGAAGATCAGTTCACAAATGACTGTAGATTGTGTTATGAATTGGCTGATGTAATTAAGTCTCCCCAGGAAACTCATAAAATCCTTCTTGTTCTTCGGTGGTGGCAATTCCTGAATGGCTTTGACTTTGGATGGATCCAATTCTATTCCCCGGTGGCTTACAATGAACCCCAGTAATTTCCCAGCAGGAACCCCGAATGCACACTTTCCAGGGTTCAGTTTCAGATTGTATTTCTTAACCTGTTGAAGAACTTCCTCAAATCCTCCATGTGATCAACAGCTTTCTTTGATTTGATAATGACATCGCCCACATACACCTCAATCTCTTTGTGAATCATGTCATGGAATATAGTAGTCATAGCCCTCATGTAGGTGGCCCCTGCATTCTTCAGGTCGAATGGCATTATCTTGTAACAGTATACTCCCTATAGTGTAATGAATACCGTTTTCTCGGCATCTTCTTCATCCATCCAAATTTGATGATAACCAGCGAAGAAATATACGAATGACTGTAACTCATGTTTGGCGCAATTGTCAATCAGAATGTGTATATTTGGCAAGGGGAAGTCGTCTTTCGGACTGGCCCGGTTGAGATCCTGGTAGTCGACACAGATTCTGACCATCCCGTCTTTCTTTGGCACGGGTACAATGTTAGCTAACCATGTCGGGTACTCAACTACCCGGAGAACTTTGGCGTTGATCTGCTTGGTAACTTCTTCTTTGATTTTCAAACTCATGTCGGGTTTGAACTTTCTGAGCTTTTTCTTTACCGGCGGACACATTGGATTAATTGGCAGTTTGTGAGCCACAATAGATGTACATAGACCAGTCATGTCATCTTACGACCAGGCGAATATGTCCTCGTATTCCCTTAGAAACTCTGTATACTCTTTCTTTTCTGACGGCGACAAATGAATACTGATCCCTGTCTCCTTGACGTTCTCTGAATCCCCTAGATTGATAATTTCAGTCTCGTCCAGGTTGGACTTAGGTTTTTTCTCGATGTTCTCAATTTCCTTGACAATCTCGTCGGGTATATCATCTTTCTCTGAATCAATGTCCGTTTGCTGCGTTGTCTCATTGCACGTCACAATCATCGGTTCATCAAGATAAGAAATAGTAATGTTGTGTTTGATAAAGTAATGGGAGAAAACAGTAGCAAATAAATATGAGATTCATAAGGAGATTGGAAATGCTTTGATAAAACGAATAATTGTTTTGAACATTGAAGATCTTATTGCAGGAATTGAAAATGCAGAAAAGGAAAGAAATTCATTTAATAAACAGTAAATAGTGCTTGTTCATTAGCCTTGCTACCCCAGGACTCGGTGGGCTTTGGTCGTACAGATAGACCAATTCTTGAGACGAGATCCTCTGCTCACTGCCTGTATGGAAAGGCCTTCTTCCCCCTCCTCCTCGAGAAAAACACATCAATCCATGTCCCCGTCGTCTAGAAACAAGTCTCTCATTGCCGCTAGTGCTTCTTCTTTGTCAGACCCATAGATGATATCAACATGCTGGAAAGTTTGCTCCAAATGAGGTATTGGCTGCTCCAAGGGGTAATAGTGACCGCGCCATGAGGGAGAACAATTTTTGAATTCTTCCCATGTATACTCATACCACAGACCGAAAGTGGTACCATGTTTCTTGAGCTTTATGGTCTTCGTGATCCCTTGGATGTTCTTACCGAGCCCTTTTCCTGGCTCGTATCCTCCCCAATTCAAGATGCTCTCGATATTGCTATCCCATCATTTTTCCTTGTCGACAGCGTTGACCCGCTCAATATGGTGATAAGTTCCTCCACCCAGTTTTCTCTTTCCATCAATTGCAGGGATAGTCTGGCGATTGTAAATAGGGTTGCTACTGTCGGCGTGGATGATCACCTCTTGATGGTTGCACTCGAATTTTACTGCCTAATGTAGTGTTGACGCTACGGCCCCAGCAGCATGGATCCAGGGTCGTCCTAACAGCAGATTGTAAGATGTCGGCATATCTATCACCTGAAAGTATACCTTGAACTAGGTTGGTCCCATCGGTAAGCATAAACTGATCTCCCTAATGGTAGACCTTTGAGAACCATCGAAGGCCTTTACATTGATCTCTCTATCCTTTATCTCATGTAGTCCCTTACCCAACTTCTTGAGTGTTATCAGCGGACATATGTTAAGACTGGACCCTCCGTCGACAAGAATCCTGGTTATGAAGTAATCTTCGCATTGCACGGTGATGTGAATATATTTGTTATGTCCCAATCCCTCAGGTGGCAACTCGTCTTCGTGAAAAGTGCTTTTGTGGCTTTTCAGTACTTGGCCTACCATGTTGGCCATTTCCTCGCTAGTGACATTGTTCGGTACATAGGCTTCACTCAACACTTTCAGCAAAGCATTTCTGTGCATCTCAGAGTTCTGCAGCAGAGAGAGAATGGATATCTGTGCTGGTGTCTTTTTCAGTTGGTCGATGATCGAATATTCTTTAGCCTGTATCTTCCTCCAAAGATCATATGAACCTGTCTCAGTGAGGGGACGCCGGTTGGCAGCCTGCTTGCTTGACTCGGCCAGATGCTCAGGGGTATAAACTCTACCAGTTCTTGTCATACCCTGTGCTGCGATGGCTTCTTCAGACCCGCTTTTACTTTTCCTTCTTGCCTCAGCTGTATAATCTCAAGGGATAGCATTTGAATAGAAAGGTGGCATGGTTGACATCGCCACCGGGACCGGTGCGACTATCCTTGCTTCAAATGGCACACGGGATTTGGGCGGCAAGACTACAACCTCGAAGGGTGCGGGTGCCTTTGTCGGATACCCGAAATCAACGTCAATTGGCACTGGTGCCTTCGCCTTTGCCGGCGGTGCTGCTTCAAACTCAAGTGGGATAGACATATTCACCTCAACATTCTCAGATGGTTGGATCTGGACTATGATCGGGTTGAGTGTAACTGCAGGTTTCGTTGGATCATCGCCTTCTGTGATCAACCCAATTGACCCCTCGGGATCCCAATCATCTTCTATCTAAATCATATGGATACCTCCGCCTTTATGGTCTGGTAAAGGATTGTTACGGACGTTTGGAGCGGATTCCTTGGCCACAATAATCTTGTTATCAATAAGGGTATGTATCTTATCCTTCAAAGAGAAATGGTATGCACATGATTTGTTCGGGTTAACCCACTAAGAAGGGTTCTCAGGGGCGACAGTAGGGATAGGTGTGACATAACCAGCAGCTTTGAGTTTTTCATACAACTGGTCGATGGGCTCGGCTATGGCAGTGTATTATTTTGGAGGGGGACGATCAAAGTTAGGGCGAGGCCTAGGGAAGTTTTGACGGGTAGGGGGTGATTGATAGTGAGATGGCTGGGAGTTATAGGTGTTGTAGACGGGAGCGGGTTGGGAGTATTTGGGTGAAGTGGGTTGATATGTGGGTGGTGGAGCTTGGTACGTGGGTGGTGGAGTTTGGTATGAAGGTGAGGGTGCTTGGTAATTTGGAGCGGGTTGATATGTGAATGGAGGTGCGGGATAGACATGGTATTATGCGGGGATTTGGCTTGTTGTGCAACCATCACGGCTCCCACATCCTTCTTTCTGGACACACCACCAGACTACAGAGCTTTATTAGTGGCCTGTAAAACTTCAAAGTTAGTAACCATACCATTCTTGATACCTTCTTCAATCTGCTCTCCCAATTTGATAATCTCGGAGAACTTTTGACCCTAAACCATCATCAGCCATTCATAGTATTGCGGGTCCTGAGCCCGAACAAAGAATTTGTTCATCTGTTCTTCCTCTAAGGCAAGCCTGACTTTGGCAGCTTCCGACCTCTAGTGATAGCATACTCGCGAAATGTTTCTGTGGTTTTCTTCCTCAAGTTCTAGATATAGAACACATCAGGTGCGTTCTCTGTGTTGAATCTGAACCTGTCCATGAAGTCTTTTTCCATACCTACCCAGTTGGACCACTTCTTGGGGTCTTGGCTGATATACCAAGATAGTGTGTCTCCCTTCAAACTCCTTATAAATTGCTTCATGCAGATCCTTCCGTCTTTTCCTACGCCAACCAATTTGTCACAATAGGTCCTCATGTGGACCCTTGGATCACCGGTACCGTCGAACATCTCGAACTTTGGAGGTTTGTACCCCTCGGGCAGTTCTACATCAGTCTGTATGCAGAGGTCTTCATAGTTCAGACCTTCGATCCCATTGACTCCTTCAACACCCTGGACTCGGCTAGTCAGCTTCCTAAGTTCCTCAGCCAGATTCTTGATAAGATGGTCTTTCTCATCGAACTCAGACGTATGTGTGACAGGTGGGGTGGAGTGAGTCACAGTCTCCATGTAGATGGGATTGTTGTAGGCAAAGCGATGATCTTTTGTGTGAGTCTGAGGTCCCGGGGGTGGAGGCGGAGTGTTGTGGCAAGTGTTGCACTGTGCTGGGAGAGTTTGGTTCTTTGGCGGAACGGCGTGAGGATGAAGTGCAGGGTGATTTGGCTGTTTTGGGATAATTTGTGGAGGTGTAGGGGTGACGTCAGGGACGTTGAGGGAAAAAGACAGATTGGCCGGATTTCGGACCTGATCAAGTTCTTCTTGAAATTTCAGCAGCTTTTGTTCCAATGGTTACATGTTCTTATGCAAAACCTGAATACCCCGGCCGTCAGTGGCCTATACCCATTCAACCATATTCTCTTGTCTGGCGCCGCTGTATTCTTCCATCTTACTTTTGCCTTTGGCTTTGCCCCTAGGAGGACTAGGAGGAGGAGTAGGAGGAGGGCCCTTGGATCTTGTGCGATAGACTGATGATGCCAGAATGCACGAACTAACCTTTGGGGAGGGGAATAATAAATAAAAGGGAAATAAAAACAAAAGGTAGCCAAGTCAGTGAGGATTATGAAAAACATGGCAGTAATTAAACACGTAATGAGGAAATGTAAAGCGCATCCTAAGTTGGGGAACCTCTTTGTGCCCGAGGTAGGCCTAGCGAAAAATTGATTTGGAGAACTTAAAATGCTAAATGCCTCATTTTATTGATGTAAAAATGGACAAATCCAAAAACAATACAAAAACAATAAGCAAGAAATAAAATCACTAGTGGCCATCGGCCTTATTACATTGGTAAAGCGGAAAAGAAAATCCTATCTAATTGGGTTCCAGAAGTACCTTCTCCAAGCTTGGCCCTCTTGGCATATTTTAGATCATGCTGAGTTTGGGGACTTCGTGCCTCGTTTCCTGCGAACAAACAAAGTTAGGACCTTACCCCCACCGGACTCGACTATTTAATATCAATAATTAGCAAAGAGCATTTAGTTCTCCAAATAAATGCACAGAACGTGAGGGTGTCCGTTCGGGTTCTCGAGAAACCCAATGGACTTTGGACTAGGCTATCTTAAAGGCTATTGTGTGGACAACACGTTAGCCTGGCTAGGTTTGACCATGATGCATGCAACATTTCAACAGAGTAAGGTTTATATGGGGGTTTTAGACCCGGTACCCTTGAGCGGACAACTCAAGGGGGAAGGCACGGAACTGTCGACTGCACCGCTGATCGATTAGTTTTACCGCAAATATGCCTTTCCGAATTTAGGGGGTAGTAATATTGGAATAGCGCAACCACTCATTGTAAGCGTTGCTATAGGATTTTTGTTTGGCACGAGTGGAATATGAATGCGGAGCATGATATGCAATAAATAGCATTTAAACAAATAGGCTTGTATTTCCACGTTGAGGAAAGCGGTAAAGAAAGAAAATACAACAGTTACAATGAAAAGCGGTTACAAAGAAAATAGGAAGATATGTCAGTTTCGTTCAGGTGAAATAAATACTTGCAAAAATTAAACAGTTAATATCATATAACGGGGAATAGGAAAAGCTGTAAGCATTTAACAAAATTAAAGGTCCAAATTCACAAAGCAACTTGTAATGGTAAAAGCCTAGGGAATATCCCCAGCAGAGTCGTCATGTTGTCGCGCCCCCCTTTTTCCTTGCACGGGTTACGTACGCGGAGATCGGGTTGCATGACATTCTAGACAACTCCTTAAAGGAAAAGGTTTAAGGAAGAGTCGCCACCTAACAATTTTACGGTGCGTTAGGGCACCTAGAATAATTAACTCATAAACTAGTTTGCACTACCAGGATTGGGTAAGGGCTTGAAGTTATCCAAAGGGGAAGGTGTTAGGCACCCCTCAAGATCCACAACTGTGGGTCCCAGCCAAGTAGTTTTGTGAATTTGGACAGTAAACAAATGACAAGAAAAGCTCACGTAAGAAGGGATTTCAAGTAAATACTGAAATTATTAAAAGAAATTTAAAGAATAGAAAAGTAAAATCATTTGAATGAAAATGTACTAGGTTTTAAAGCAATATGGATCACATAAATGTAATACCTGGTATGTCACTCCTCGAAGAGGGGCTACACGTGGTATTATCGCACCGGTCATCATATCCATATTCTACCCTTCCCACCCCGCAAAGGTATTTAAAACGTGTGTGTTGGTCACGAAAGCTTATTACATGCCATTACCCGTCCCATTCTATAAGCGCCGGAGGGTGTTTAGGACTGTTAATCCTACAAGGTGAGTACTAGGCTGAACCCCTAGGTTTCAAAGGTAAAATTCTAAGCGACAGGTAGCAAAACAGTTAGGACTTGCACATACGGGATACACGTAGACAGTTACAAGGCTCACATATCCCTCCACAAATAAGCATGTAAATAGCACGTCTAAAATACAACAAAGGTCTCAGAGTCAGAACTTAAAGTGGGAGATCTGAGTGTGAAAACAGTAGATTTCAATGAGTTTTAGCAAAGGAATGAATGAGTTTAAAAGAATAACTCAGTAGCAGGATTTTTAAAACAAACAGAGTAATTTGCATGTATTTCAGAAAGAAAGAGTAAATGATTTTGAAAATCCAGCAGTTTGTAGGTAAAGCAGGAGTTTTGAGCAGGAGAATGGTAACATGCAACAAAGTCTTAATGAATTTCAGAAAAGACTGATTGGTTTTGAAAACCATTTTCTGTAATAAACAGGCAATACGTAAAATAGTTGATTTTTGGTTTTAATAAACATTAGGCCTATGGTTTGCCTAGGCGCCTGAATATATGTTGATTACTATTTTAAGACATAGGTGGAATGTAGATCCCTAGACTTTGATTTTAAAAGACATATGATGAGAAAATGCAGATCCTATAGGCATGGTATCTAAGAATGCAGGCAGGATGTCGAGTATGAAACCAATTTGGGTTTAAATACAGAAAAATGTTTTCAATCATTGAACATGTTTTAATGAGGTTATTAGATACACAGGCGATACAAGGCGTGATAAAACTCAATTATTGAACCTAATATATGCTCTTCTAGGTGTAAAATAATCAACACAAGACTTTGGAAGATAGACATGCTGAAAAAAATAGATTCCTAAGATAACATGGTCTCTAATGAAGATATTGATAATTCTATTGTAATCCTAAGCAGGATATCTAGACGTGAATATGCATGCATAGGCAGTATTTTAAGGCAGTTATTGAGAATTGTTCGAACGGGGAACATGATCTCTGAATGAGGCAACAGTTGACATTAGTACTTTTAATATCTAACATGATTCCCTAAATGAGCATGAATATGATGAGATGCAGATATACATAAGCCTAAGGAACATGATTTCTAATGCAGATATGTCCTATGCAGGGTTTCTATTGCGCACAGAGGTAAAATAAATCCTAAGACATGATTTCTACCCAAACTTATACTAAGCATGCATAATCCCACCCTTTTCACTATCCAGCCCCGGAGTTATTTTTATAAATAATTATTACAGACCAACATTGCATGAATTACCAACTGAATAAAGAAAAATCAAGAAGCTATACTATAGAGAGCCTAACAATAGGCCCAAGTACCAGATCCACTTTCCATATGCCATGGCCTTTCAACCCAAATGTGTCATAGTCTCTAAAGACCTCAGAAGATCCTGGACAATGCTCACACCCAGGTACCCTAGCCAAGGATGAGTAAGTGCAGTGTAGAGTGCCAACCTTGTGTGTCAAAGTTCAATGGGTACTCAAGGTCCCCAAGGCAATGCTCACACGAAGGGGGCTGAACCTTGAGTCTAAGAGTAGTGGGAAGTGCTTAGGGTTTAAGAGAGAATTTGAGTTGAAAAGAGTAGTTTGAAACAACAACACTTTTGAAATAACTTCAGAAAGTAACAAAGGAATTTGTAAAATAGTTTATCAAAGGGAGAAGTATACAACCACAACCAGCAGGTAGAGAACTAAGGAAAAGGACAAACACAAACAGGGATAGGGAGTTCAGGACAATTACTTCTCATATTAGAAGTAGAATAGGATTACACATTCACATATTTATCACATAGTTGTCACAAAGCATCATAGTTTAATAGAAACAGAATTGCATAAAATTCAGGTATCATGAGGGGGGGGGGGGGGGGGGGGCAGTTTT
>ML245568.1:22932-58793 GCA_005239495.1 Nicotiana undulata
GGAACACGGCAAGAGACCCATAAAAGGTGAGTGAACCGCTCCAGGTTCATCTAAAGAGCCTAGGATGTCACTGAGGGGTTGAGAGGCAGGTAGATGACCAAGAGGTGATGGAGAACCAAGTTTTCGGTGATAATCCACCGGAGAAGGTGATCAGAGACCATCGGAGAAGACGAAGTCAAGGAGACTTCTAGACATGTCATAGAGAGAGATAGAGAGATAGAGAGAGGAACTGTCTCGAAGGAAAATGAGACAGGGGGGGGGGGGTTAAGTTAGAGTTAAATTAGGAAGGTGTAATCTGGGCCGTTGATCTAATTTGATCAACGGCTCAGATTGATTTAGGACTGGGCTGGGTAGAAAATTGGGTTTGGGTATTGGATTTTAATTGGGCTAATCAGATGATTTGGTTTTAAAATTGGCTATAATTTAAATAAAAATAGGCCGAATGTTAAATACATAATTTAAATAGGATAATTAATTATTTAAAATAGTTAATAATTTTGTAAAATAAAATTAAGACCAAATAAAGGAAATTAAAATGATTAGTTATGGATTTTAAAAATGACATGAATGTATACTTGTGCTATTATTGCAAAAGTTGTTAAAATTAGCTAAATAAGGCCAATGCTGGCTAATTTGGGAAATAACCAAATCCTAGTAGAATTAAATAGGATTAAAAACAAGATGTTGAGTTGGAAAGCATTTTGAAATTATTTATAATACGATTTATGTACAAGTACTGAATAAGAAATATCAGATAAATGGGAAAATAAATTGATAAAAATATGAGAAATTCATATAAAAATGCCAGTCATTATAAAAGTGATTTTGAAGGTACATATGTAAATTTGGAAATAATTTGAGTAAAAAATGGGTATCAACAGAGTGTTGATGGTAGGCTATAATCTCGTATGCGAGTCGCTTATTGCACTTTACTCTTTTTGAGCTTTAAATAATAGTATTTAGCACTTATTGTGTGTCTTCTGCCTAGGAGTGATTCCGAGAGATGTGGATGTTATGGAGCTAATTCGAGTGACTTAGAGCTTTGAAGTCTGAGTAAAAGCCCAAAGGATGAGTCGAGATCGTGTTTCGGGGTCGAGAACCAAGTCTGGATGTCAAAAATCAAGCAAAATCCGTACTCTGAGAAATTTGAACTACTGCGGTGCATGGTGCACCACAACACTGTATTTGGGAAGCCTATTGAATTGTTATGTTCTCTCGAAATCCCCACTAATGCCCGCATGGCGCATCGCTCCATGCGGTGTGCCTGTGTAATTTTTACAGAGCCAATGTCCTATTTCGGCAAGGAGAAGGTTATTTCGTCTGGGCCCGACCCTACCTGGTATACATACATGGAAAAACATTAATTTCTAGACTTTTGACACATATTTGACCTAAGGAGGCTAAGGAGGAGTTGGAAGAACACGAGCACAAGGATTTTATCATTCCTTCCTCACTACAGACACGAGTTTGGAATGAATTTATGTTTTCCTAAACTGTAACTTTAGTTGTGATGAATTTTTCCATACCTATACAGTATTTCTCTTTAGGGTTTGATGGATTTGGTGTATTGATAATTGTTTGTGGATTATAACTCTAGTTTTATGTATTGAAGCATTTTTGGATGATTTAATTGTTGCATCTATATTCACTAGTTCATGTAATCGAGAGAGGCATAACTTGTGATATCCTTCCATCATACTGTTGGTTAAGTTCATTCATTCTTCTTAGTAATCGAAATAGGCTAGTTGAATGATTGATTAAACCTAGTTAGGAGAAAGATGTTTTCCTAAGACCAATCCACTACGCATACTTACATATCTTCACGTGCTTAAATTGGTTCATCTTGTGAGGTTACGACTTAATCGAGAGAGGAGTTTTTGCTGAACGTTTGAACTTATAATTGAGTGAATTCGAGAGACTCGCTTAAACCTTATAAGTGAATTATCTAGAGTTAGATACCAAAAATTATATTGCACCTATCCTATTAACCCATATTTACTCCCATTGATAACTTCCGTGCTTATCTTTGTTTCACTTGTCATTAGTCAATAATTATAAATTCTTAGTTAATTTTAGTTAGAAATCATATAAATCTCAATTATTGATCATCTTGGGTAGCAACAAAACTAGAAACTATGAGAGTACTGTTTAAATTCAAGCCATGTGGAGACGATAATTTTACTATACTAAATTAGATTAACGAGCATAATTGAGGTGTGTGTTTCGAGCTCGTTAGCTTAATAGCCTACGTTATTTGATCGATTTGGAGGTATGTGATTCTTATGGTTATGTGATGTGTAAATGGATCCCAGAAGAGTTATGGCATTTTGGACTGCGACCTAAGGTTTGTATTTTCCGTGGTTATGGGAATTCGGTTGAGTGATGCAATTGTCCCTGTGAAATGTGTTGAGTGAAAGGGTTCTAGATGATGAAGTATTTTTTCTATTGGTGGTTTAGAAGTTATGATCAGATTCTTGTGCTCTCGTGTGCGGCACAATAATTGAGACTTGAGGATCAAGGTTGCAGTTCGGTCTTTATAAGAATGTCAAGAGCTCGGAGGAGCGGGGGAGGATTTTAGATGTTTAGAGTATGTTGGCACTATTTTCGGGAAGCTTGAGGATGGTCTGTTTCGTGGTATGAGTGTTGGGTATTAAAATGCAGATGCTTGGCCAGTATTATAGAAAGAGCATGGTCGATGGCCATTAATGTTTAGAGTTTACTACCTGGTGCGGAAGGTTGTGAGAGTATATCCTACTAGAAGACTATACAAGTGTGACGTGTTAGTCATTTGATTCTTAGAGATTTAAAACAGGTAGGTAGATTTTGGTACTGTCGCCAATAAGACAAGTTATGACTGAGAGGCGCTCTATTCCTGTGGTGGGTTATGGGAGTTTGTTCCTCATTTGAAGACTGCTCTTATGTGTCATGAATAGGGTCATTGTGTATCCTTGAAAGGTTGTTGGCCCAGTATGGGATGAACAAAATCGGCTTGAGGTCTGCTATTAGAACTAATGTGAATTATATTCTCTACATCAGGTCAGATGTGTTCATTCACCATAGCACTGCTTATGGAGGAGTCTTCGGGTGTTGGATGTTATTCCTGTCGTCGGCTATTCTCTATAATACTCTAATATTCCATGTGGGTTGTGAGACAACTTGATTATTCACACGTGTGTTGTGGTTCTGTGTAGCTCGTCGTTATTGCACCTTAGTCGAGCTCGAGTTTTGTAGCGCGTGGCGCTATTCGTCTCCCCATGGTTGTATTTTTTCACTTGGCGCGCTTGTGGATATTCGGGTATTTCGTAGTATAAGCATTATGGCTTGATGGATATTTCTTTATTTGTTGTTATGTGTGGATCGGGTGGCACGCCGCCTCAAGTATGTTTTTGGGATCGGGTTTCACGCCACAATGGTGTTATGTGTGGATCGGGTCGCACGCCGTAACAGTGAGATGTTGAGTACGGTTCCCTATACCTATTTTTGGTATTTTTTTTCTCATTCTCTAAGAAGGGTTAATAGCATATGTTCCGCCATTTTATTCGTTACGCGGGCTTGGTAATTCTTTTCCAGAGTTTATTCTTCCTTATGTGTCATATTCGAGTTGTAGCTTGTTGGCGCATAGATGGCGTCATATGATGTTTTTGTCAGTGTTTGAGGTGACTTATCGCCTGAGCAGCTTGTACTAGGTGAGACAAGGTAACAGGACCTAACATTGGTGCGATCGTAGTTATGTAAGGTATATTAAAAAGAAAACGCCATTATTTAGTTCAGAATGAGGTAATGGTTCTTGTCAAGCGGAGGAACTCCATGAGTTATTGATCTGACGGGTGGTTATGAGTACCTGTACATCTAATCCATCGTTGTAGTATTGTGAAGGTTGAGACCAGGCTTATATGTGTTATGAGGTATACCACAGGCATTTGATTCGTAAAATTGCAGCTATTGTAGTCGGAAGATGCTATTATAAGCATACGAATTATGCGGTACATTCTATGATCTCAGCATGGGTGCATAACCATATTTGGTACAGTGTGTAGTGATTGATGCGGTGTTCGTATGTTAGAATCCAGTCTTGTAGAGAAATTTGGAGGTTGGAATTTGGTCCTAAGGCTCGTTGGCTAAAATAAAAGGAAATATCTTCAGTCTAGCTCGAGCTAATGGGCTCACGTGGATTGTGGGGGAACAGATAGGTGCACGGGGTGTTAAAAAGTGATTTTGGGAAACTCTAGAATGGTTCTTGGCACGTTCGAGGACAAACGTATGTTTAAGTGCAGGAGAATGTAACGATCCTGGCGGTCGTTTTGAGAGCTAGTGCGTTGTTCCATTGTTTGAGGCCGTGAGTTGCTTCACTTCATGTTTTATGACTTGTACGTGTGGTCGAAATTCAATTTTGGTAAGTTCGGAGTTGTTTGGGAAGGAAAATTCTCATTTCAGAAGCTTTACGTTGAAAAAGTTGACTATGCTTTGAGTTTTGAGTAAACAGTCTTGGAATCGGGAGTTGAAGCCTCTAATAGGTTCGTATGATGATTTCGGACTTGGACTTATGTTCGATCTGAGTATCGGGTGGTCCGGGATCATTTCAGCACTTATTATGGAAAGTTGGTGTTTTGAAAGTTTAACAATTTCTTTGTTTGACTGGAAGTTGACTTTGGTGTTATCGGTGTTTGTTTGAGGTTCCGAGCCTTGGAATAGGTTCGTATTGCGATTTATGACTTGAGCGTAATGTTTGGCGTCATTATGGAAAGTTTGAGTGTAATTCGGGTGTGTTTGTCGAAGTTTGAATGTTTGAAAGTTTAAAGAAAGGTTTCGTTCATTGATTCATAATTTTGATGTTGTTTGACGTGATTCGAGGCTTCGACTAAGTCCGTATTGTGTTTTAGGATATGTTGGTATGTTTGGATGGGGTCTCGGGGGCCTAGGGTTTGAAATGGATTGAAATTCATATTTGAGAAAGTGTTGTTGTTGCTGAAGATTTGTGTCATCGCACCTATGGAAGAAGTGGTTGTAGGTGAGGAAGGGGGTCGTCGCAGGTGCGTACTTTGTGGAGCGGTCTTAGGAGCGCAGGTGAAAGGAATATTCCGCGTCTACGAGGTCGCATATGCAGAGAAGAGATCCCAGAAGCAGAATTGGCCAAGAAGGCATGGGGCCGCAGATGCGGACTTGGTCACGTAGGTGCGTAAGCGCAGAAGCGCTTGTTGTCCGCAGAAGCAAAAGCGCAGATGCGCTATTTGGGCTGCAGAAGCAGAGGCTATTGTCTTTAGATGGAGCCACACCTGCGATGGATTTTCCGCAAGTGTGGAGCCGCAGAAGCGGCTATTTGAGCGCAAATGCGAAAGTCGCTGGGTAGTGGGGTGCTTTTAATTCGAGACATATCACATTTCTCCCACGTTTCCATTTGGGTTGGGCGTTTTTTGGAGCTCTTCAAGAGGGGATTCTCGTCATCTATTTTAAGGTAAGTACTTCCCACGTATTGTAAGTTAATTTCAAGGATTTCATAAGGATTTAACGTGGAAAATTGTGTAGATTTGTGGGATTTTGAAGAAAACCTAGAATTGATAATTTTGAATTTTGACCACAATTTTGGAAGTGGACTTAGGAATAAATTATATATTTGAGTTCGTAATGTTATGGGTAATATTTATCTTCGAAAGTTATGGGAATTCAGGCACGTGGGCCTGAGGGTTGACTTTGTTAACTTTTCGAGAGGAGTTGGGAATCATTATAAACTGTTAAATTGTACGCATTGGGGTATATTTTGATTGATTTTCTCATTGTTTGTCTAGTTTTGAATCAATGGCCATCGGTTCGAGGTGTTAGAGAGACATTGGATCCAGTTACAAAACTTCGGAGCAAGGTAAGTCTCCTGTCTAACCTTGTGAGGGGTAAATTGCCTCGTAAGTGTTATTCTTGTTATATGCTACATGATGTGGGAGCGACACACGTATGAGGTGACGAGTGTCTGTGCGCATGCTAGAATTCCTGATTATGTCCGGGTAGACTATGATTCACGCCATGCTTTATTTGTACTAGTTGAGTTATTCTTGCCTGCTTAGTTACTGTGTTTCGCATTATGACCTGGGACTAGGATTGTGTAGATTGATAGACTTGCTATTGTAGAGTTTTGACGATCCACTGTAACGACCCGACCCATCGTTACGCAGTATACGCATCTATTCCTTTATGTTTGTCTTGTAGTAGCTCAGTTAGACTGTTACATTATTAAAACCAAACCTAACCGTGTTTCACTTAGCTGGTATTAGAACCAATTAGTCCTCTTTTGAAATTCTTAAACTTTGATGCTTTTAATTCCTGTTTTATCTCTTTCTGAAGTTCACCCTATTTCCTACAAACTCCTACTCTATTATTTTTCAAATACTGATTCTGGAAATCATGCATTCATTTCCTCTTTAACTAAGTTATTAGAATACTGCTCTGTATGTTTTCGAATTACTGGGTTTCAGAGGCAGTTTCACTAAAAAATCATTCCGTTCAATTGAATACATGCTCTATATTTTTAAAGCTACCATTTCTTGAAAACGTTTACTTACTCTCCTTTTACTAAAGTCTTCCTTAAACTACCTCCTACTCTGCTTTAAAATGTCACTTGCTCCTTTAAATCACGCTGCCATTCTAAATCATGCTTTACTGAAATTTTCTAAAAGTTCTTCATTTGCTTTACTGAGGTCTTCATCGAAATTACTGTGCACTTTTAAATCCTGCTACTATCTTTAAATTACTGGATTTCTAATCAATTCCTCTTCTTTATACTACTCTGTTGTTACTGAACTTCCTGCTTTAGTACTGAGTTTTCAAAAAGGGCATTCCCTTTTCTAAACTGCTGAAACCATACTGATTTCCAACTCAAAACTCCTGTTTTAAATCCTGACTTTGAGACCTTAATTGTGTCTGGGACATGCTATTTACGTGTTTACTTGTGGAGGGATCTGTGAGCCATTATTTGCCCTTATGTGTTCCCGTATTTGTAGTCCTATTTGTTGTTATGCATGTCGCTTAGAATTTTATCCCTTTAAACCTAGGGGTTCAGCCTAGTACTCACCTTGTAGGATTAGTAGTCCTAAACACCCTCCAGGACTTATAGAATGGGACGGGTAATAGCACGCAATAAGCTTTGTGACCGACACACGCGCCTTAAATACCTTAACGGGGCGGGAAGGGTAGAATATGGATATGATGACTGGTGCGCTAATACCACGTGTAGCCCCTCTTCGAGGCGTGACATACCAGGTATTGCATTGATGTGATCCATATTACTTTAAAACTAGGACAGTTCTTTTCAAATGTTTATTGTAATGTTTTCCCAAAACCTTTAAAGATTTTCATACTTGTTTGAAATCCTCTTTTACATGAACCTTATTTGCTACTTGTTCACCGTTAAAATTCACAAAACTTCTTGGCTGGGACCCACAGTTGTGGATCTTGAGGGGTGCCTAACACCTTTCCCTTGGGATGACTTCATGCCCTTTCCCAATCTCTGGTAATGCAAACTAGTTTATGAGTTAATTATTCTAGGTGCCCTAACGCACCATAAAATCGTTAGCTGGCGACTCTTCCTTAAACCTCTTCCTTTAAGGAGTTGTCCAAAATGTCATAAACTCGATCTCTTCGTACCTAACCCGTGCGAGGAAAAAGGGGGCGCGACAACATGGCGACTCTTCTGGGGACATTCCCTAGGCTTATACCATTACAAGTTGCTTTGTGAATTTGGACCTTTCATTTTCATTTTAATGCTTACACCTTTTCCTATTCCCTGTTATATGCTGTTAACTGTTTAATTTTTGCAAGTATTTATTTCACCTGAACGAAACTGACATATCTTCATGTTTTCTTTGTAACCGCTTTCCATTGTAACTCTTGTATTTCCTTTCTTTACCGCTTTCCTCAACGTGAAAATACATGCCAATTTGTTTAAATGATATTTATTGCATATCATGCTTCGCATTCATACTCCACTCGTTCCAAACAAAAATCCTATAGCAATGCTTACAATGAGTGGTTGCGCTATTTCAATATTACTACCCCCTATATTCAGAAAGGCGTATTTGCGGTAAAACTAGTCGATCAGCGGTGCAGTCGACGGTTCCGTGGCTTCCCCCTTGAGTTGTTCGCTCAAGGGTTCCGGTCTAAAACCCCATAGAAACCTTACTCTATTGTAATGTTGCATGCATCATGGTCAAACCTAGTCAGGCAAAGTGTGTAGTCCGCACAATAGCCTTTAAGATAGCCTTGTCCAAAGTCCATTGGGTTTCCGTGGAACCCAAACAGACGCCTTCACGTTCTGTGCATTTATTTGGGGAACTAAATGCTCTTTGCTAATTATTGATATTAAATAGTCGAGTCCGGTGGGGGTAAGGGTCTAACCTTTTTTGTTTTGTAGAAATGAGGCACGAAATCCCCAGATTCGGCATGGTCGCCAACATCCACCCCAAATTGTTAAACTGGTGGGAGGATCTTCACTCCAGCGAAAAAGCACTCGTCAGGAAATACTTGGGCAACCTACCCTCTCTTTTGAATATTCAGCCTAACAAAATGATGATAGAGGCTGCTACCCTATTCTGGGATTGCGATCGGTCAGTATTCCGCTTCGAAAATAATGAAATGATACCGCTGCTGGAAGAAATAGGAGGCTTGGACGGTTTGGCTTGGGAATCTCCAGGGTTGCTGATGCCTGAGAATCGAACAAGCCTGGGTTTTCTCAACATGTTGGGACTAAAGAAAAATTCGGACTTGGTATATTTAAAGGATTCGTACTTCCCTTTTGATTATTTGTACGAAAGGTCCGGTCATAGAAAATCATACCGCACTTATCAGGATGAGTTCACCCTCACTTCTCTAGGGCACATCCATCGCCGAGGGTTTGCTTTCATGGCTTGTTTTCTGGGTTTAATGGTGTTCCTGACAAAGAAGGAGAGGATTCACACTAGGGTGGCCATGGTCACTAAGACTTTAATGGATGGGATCAACGGACAAGACTTCAGCATTGTGCCTATGATCATTGCAGACATATACCGAGCCTTAGAAAAGTGTAAACAGGGAGCAAAACACTTTGAAGGTTGCAACTTACTGCTTCAACTTTGGCTCACTGAACACCTACAAAGGGGTGACTACCAACAAGACATCCATTGAAGAATCTGGGATGACCATATCGCTTTCACCACCCAAAGCGAATGAACTATATTCCAGACATGTTCACTCAGCCGAAAAATGCCAAGGGATGGGTTGAGTTACTCGGAAATTTGACCGAGGACCAGCTTCAGTGGATGTTTGAATGGTTCCCAACTGATGAATTTATCATCCGATCTCGAGATGCTTCATTTCTGATATTGATTGGTCTGAGGGGAACGTACCCTTATGTCCCTCTCCGAGTTATGAGGCAAGCAGGGAGGAGGCAGGTTATACCTAGGGTTGAGAAGATGAGACATCTTCGAGCAGACTTCCAGGACGACGACAGCCCTCACAAGTGCCAAGCCCAGCATTTGTGGCACTGCAAGATTGTACTGGAGAAAGACACCATTGAGCAAGACATGTATCATGCCGGTTGTACTCCTTTCTATCTAAGCTGGTTAGAAGAAGATATGGAGGGCCAATTCAAGCCAGGATTCACTCAGGGTCACCGGGTCATAGATGAGAAGGACGAAACGCAAGTTAAATTCAACAGTCTACGGAAGAGGCTCTATGAATGTGAAGATAATCATCACTAGATACACGAGTCCAGCAGAAAGATGATCGAGGAATGGAAGGATATGGCTATCATCTCCAACAAGAGGCTAGGGTACTTGGAGCGAGGTATAGTAGAGCTAGAGGAAAAGTTCATCAAGAGGATCGAGGACTGCAAAAAGGCTGAAGGAGCCGAAGGAGGATATCTAGCCAGGACCTACTTGCTGCTTGGACTTCGCGAGTTAGGAAAGCTGATTAAAGGGAGCAGGAATGTCGAATCTAGGGAAGGTCCTTCTGGGACCAAGTAGATAGGGGTGTCTTTTATTTTGTCTCCTTTGATGTAATAAGGCCATTGGCCATTAGTGACTTTTATTTTTCGCATATTTAGAGTCGTTTTTTTATCATCAATAAAATGAGGCATTTAGCATTTCAAGTTCTCCAAATTAATTTGCCGCTAGGCCTACCTCGGGCACGAAGAGGTTCCCCAACTTAGGATGCGTTTTACATTTTCGCATTACGTGTTTAAATTACCGCAATATGTTTTATAATCCTCACTGACTTCCTTACCTTTTGTTTTGTTTTTATTTATTTATTATTCCCCTCCCCAAAGGTTAGTTCGTGCATTCTGGCATCATCCGCCTACCGCACAAGATCAAAGGGCCTTCCTCCTACTCCTCCTCCCAGTCTTCCCAAAGTAAAAAGCAAGGGTAATACTAAGATGGCAGATGCAAGCGGCACCATAAAAGACAACAAGGATGAACAGGTTGAGACCACTGATGGTCGAGGTATTTAGTTTCTGCACGAGGGTATGTCTCCAGTGGAAAAGAAACTGCTGAAGTTCCAAGAGGAACTTGACCAAGTCAAGAATTTGGCTCACTTATCACTTTCCCTCAATGTTCTAGACATCCACTTCCCAAATGCTCCAAACCCCACTTTACCACAAAACATCCCTAAACAACCGAATCACCTGAAGGACCCAGTCCCGCTAGCACAATGCAATGCTTGTCACCATAACACTCCACCTCTCCAGGATACGACAAAAGACCACTTCCATGGTTACGATAATCCCATTTATGTGGAAACCATGGCTCATTCCACACCGCATACCCCTGAGTCCGACAAGAAGGATAGGCTCATCAGGAATCTGGCCGAGGAACTCAAGAAATTGACCAACCGAGTTTAGGGCATCGAAGGAGTTGAAGGGATTGAGGGGCTGAACTATGAAGATCTTTACCTACAACCTGATGTCGAACTGCCTGAGGGGTACAAACCTCCTAAGTTCGAGATGTTCGATGGTACTGGTGATCCAAGAGTCCATCTGAGGACTTACTGCGACAAACTGGTCGGCGTGCGAAACTATGAAAAAATCCGCATGAAACTCTTCATGAGGAGCTTAAAAGGAGATGCACTGTCATGGTACATCAACCAGGATACAAAGAAATGGCCTAATTGGGTAAGCATGGCAATGGACTTCATGGATAGATTTCGGTTCAACACGTAGAATGCACCGGATGTATTCTACATCCAGAACCTAAAGAAGAAACCAACAGAGACCTTTAGTGAGTATGCTACTCGTTGGAGGTCAGAAGCTGCCAAGGTTAGACCGGCCTTAGAAGAGGAACAAATGAAGAAGTTCTTTGTGCGAGCTCAAGATCCTCAATACTATGAGCGACTGATGATGGTCTAGGGTCACAAGTTCTTTGACATCATCAAGTTGGGAGAGCGAATCGAAGAGGGCATCAAAAGCGGTATGGTCACAAACTTTTAAGCTTTACAGGCTACTAATAAAGCTCTGCAATCCGGTGGTGTGTCCAGGAAGAAGGATGTAGGAGCCGTGATGGTAGCACAGCAAGCCAAATCCCCTCTTAAATACCAAGTCTATCCCGCACCTTCATTCACATACCAACCAGATCCAAGTTACCAAACACCTTCACCTCAATACCAAGAACCCTCACCCATATATCAAGCTCCACCACCCACATATCAGCCTACCTCGCCCAGATATTCCCAACCAGCTCCCGTTTACAATGCATATATTTCCCAACCTTCTCACTACCAATAACCACCTACTCGCCAAAACATCCCAAAACCCCACCCTAACTTTGACCGTCGCCCTACAAAATAATACACCGCCATAGCCGAGCCCATTGACCAGTTGTATGAAAAACTCAAAGCCGCCGGTTATGTCACACACATTCCTGCTGCCACCCCTAAGATCCCTTCTCAATGGGTCAACCCAAATAAATCTTGTGCTTACCATTCCGGCATGAAGGGACACACCATTGAGGAATGTCGTTCCTTGAAGGACAAGATACAAGATCTCATAGACAACAAGATCATTGTAGCCAAGGACCCTGCTCCTAATGTTCGCAATAATATGCTGCCCGACCATAAATGTGGTGTCCATATGATTGAGGTAGGTGATGATTGGGATCCCGAGGGATCAATTGGGCTGATTGCAGAGGGTGATCCGAAGAAGCCCGCAATTACTCTGAACCCGATTGTGGTTCAGATGCAGCCATCCGAGGATGCTGAGGTAAACATGTCCATCCCACTCGAGTTTGAATCGGGACCGCCCGCCAAAGGAAAGGCCCCAATGCCGATCGAAGTTGAGTTTGTACGGCCTCTCGAAGTTGCAGTCCTGCCACCTATAACATATACTCCAGTGGGAATAAGAATGACCACACCTATTCCAGTGGAAATGTAAACAACACCACTCTTCTACTCAAATGCCATCCCATGGGACTACACTGTTGAAGCGAGGAGGAAAGGTAAAGGCAAGTCTGAGGAAGCCATTGCCGCACAGGGGATGACAAGAACTGATAGATTTTATACCCTTGAACATTTGTCTGAGTCTAGCTACCAGGCCGCCAACCGTCCTCCCACCCTTGAGACAGGTTCAGAAGATTATTGGAGAAAGATACAAGCGAAGGAGTATTCAATCCTCGACCATTTGAGCAAGACACCTGCTCAGATATCCATTCTCTCCCTACTACAGAACTCTGAAACACACAGGAGTGCCTTGTTAAAGGTGTTGAGTGAAGCATACGTACCGGACAATATCACCAGCGGGGAGATGGCCAACATGGTGGGCCAGGTACTGGAGAGCCACAAGATCACTTTCCATGAAGATGAGCTACCGCCCGAGGGGTTAGGGCATAACAGAGCACTACACATCACGATACAATGTGAGGATAATTTCATCACAAAGATCCTAATATCTGGGTTTCCAGCCTCAACATCTATCCGCTGGTCATGCTCAAGAAATTGGGCAAGAGTCTACATGAGATAAAGGAAGGAGAGATCAACATAAAAGCCTTCGATGGTTCGCAGAGGTCCACCATGGGAGAAATCAGCTTGTGCTTATAGATGGGACCAACTTGGTTCGATGTAGATTTCCAAGTAATAGACGTGCCTGCATCCTACAACTTACTGTTAGGACGAACTTGGATCCACACTGTTGGGGCCGTGACATCGACCCTACATCAAGCTGTAAAGTTTGAATGGAATCACCAAGAGGTAATCATTCATGGAGATGGTAGCAACCATATCTACGGTCGCCAGACCTTTTCGGTCATCGATGGAAGAAGGAAGTTGCGTGGAGAGATCTACCACAAAATTGAACGAGTTAAAGCCATTGATAAGGACAAGTGGTGGGATGGTAAGATTGCAAGCATTTGGAACTGGGAAGGGTACGAGCCAGGTTAAGGGCTCGGTAAAAATCTCCAGGGAATAACGAAGCCAATAACACTCAAGAAGCACGGTACCACTTTCAGTCTGGGGTACGAATACACTTGGAAGGAATTTTAGAATTGGTCGCCACCATGGAGCGACCGCTACTACCCATTGGAGCAACCAATACCTCACTTGGAGCGAACTTTCCAACAAGCTGATATCATTTATGGTACGAATGAAGAGGAAGCATTAGCAGCAATGAGGGATTTATTTCTGGACGATGAGGACATGGACTGTTGTGTCATTCTTGAAGAGAAGGGGGAGGAAGGCCCTTCCGTACAGGTCGTGAGCAAAGGATCATATCTCAAGAATTGGTCTGTCAGGACAACCAAAGCCCGTCGAGCCTCGGGGTAGCAAGGCTAACAAAACAAGCATTATTTACAGTTTATTTATTTAAAGAATTTTCTTCCTTTTCGCATTTTTAATTTCTGCAAAAAAGAGCTCCCATGTTCAAACAAATTATTCAATTTATCAAAGCATTTCCAATTTCTTTATAAATCTTATATTTACTTGCTACTGTTTTCCTCCCCGTTACTTTATTTACACAGCATTACTATTACTTATATTGATGAACCGACGACTGTGACATGCAACGAGGCAACGCAACAAACAGATTCCGAGTAAGACGAGGATGATATACATGAGGATATTATTAAAGAGGTCGAGAACTTTGAGAATAGACCTATGTATAACTTGGACGAGACTGAGGTCGTCAACCTGGGAAACGCAGAGAACGTCAAAGAAACACGCATCAGCATTCATTTGTCGCCGTCAGAAAAGGAGGAATATACGAAATTCTTAAGAGAATATGAGTACATATTCGCCTAGTCATATGATGACATGACTGGCCTCAGTACATCTATTGTGGCCCACAAGCTGCCAACACATCCAACATGCCCACCGGTGAAGCAAAAGCTCAGGAAGTTCAAACCAGACATGAGCTTGAAAATCAAAGAAGAGGTCACCAAGCAGATCAACGCCAAGGTTCTCCGGGTGGTCGAATATCCTACATGTTTAGCCAACATTGTGCCTGTGCCAAAGAAGGATAGGAAGGTCAGAGTCTTTGTCGAATACCGGGATCTCAACCGGGCCAGTCCAAAAGACCACTTCCCCTTGCCGAATATACACATCCTAATTGACAACTACACCAAGCATGAGCTGCAGTCCTTTGTAGATTGTTTTGCCGGTTACCATCACATTTGGATGGACGAGAAAGATGCTGAGAAAACGGCGTTCATTACGCCGTGGGGAGTGTATTGTTACAAGATGATGCCATTCGGTCTGAATAATGCAGGGGCCACCTACATGAGGGATATGAATACTATATTTCATGATATGATTCACAAGGAGATCGAGGTATATGTGGATGATGTCATCATCAAATCAAAGAAGGTCGCTGACCATATGGAAGATTTGAGAAAAATTCTTCAACAGGTTAAGGAAGTATCATTTGTAGGAGAAGAAATTGCAGAATCCTACGACTGTTGAAGGATGTTCTTTGATGGAGCAGCAAACTTCAAAGGGGTCGGTATTGGGGGCAGTCCTGATATCAGAAACCGGTCAGCATTATCCGGTATCCGCAAAACTCACATTTCCCTGCACCAACAATATGGCTGAATATGAGGCCTGCATCTTGGGGCTCAACTTGGCCATCGACATGAACGTTCAAGAGTTACTAGTGTTTGGTGACTCAGATTTAGTGATACACCAAGTCCAAAGAGAATGGGCGACCAAGAATTCCAGATATTTCCATATCTACATCGTGTACAGGAATTGAGAAAGAGGTTCACTAAGACAGAATTTCGGCACGTCCTCAGAATCCAGAATGAGTTTGCCGATGCACTGGCTACCTTGTCATCCATCATCCAGACAAGAACTTCATTGATCCTATCCCGGTGGGGATCCACAATCAACCGATCTACTGCGCCCATGTTGAAGAAGAAGCAGATGGAAGGCCTTGATTTCATGATATTAAGGAGTACTTGGCAAATGGAGAATATCCAGAGCCTGCAAACGCTACTCAGAAACACACACTTCGAAGGTTGTCAAATAATTTCTTTCACAGCGGAGGAATCCTGTACAGGAGGACTCCTGATTTGGGTTTGCTAAGGTGTGTCGAAGCAAGAGAAGCAACAAAACTGCTGGAGGAAATACATGCGAGTACATGCGGTCCTCATATGAATGGGTTCGTTCTAGCAAAGAAGATACTTCGGGCCGGTTATTTCTGGATGACCATGGAAATGAATTGAATCTAGTATGTCCGGAAATGCCACCGATGCAAGATACATGGGGATATTATAAAGGTACCTCTCAGTGAGCTTAATGCAACAAGTTCGCCGTGGCCATTCGCCGCTTGGGGCATGGATGTTATTGGGCCAATCGAACTTGCCGCCTCCAACAGACACATGTTTATTCTGGTCGCCATTGATTACTTTACTAAATGGGTCGAAGCAGCATCCTACAAAGCAGTTACCAAGAAAGTGGTAGCTGATTTCGTTCGCGACCGCATTGTTTTTCGGTTCGAAGTTCCAGAGTCAGTCATCACCGACAATGGTTCCAATCTAAACAGTGACTTGATGAAAGCTATGTGCGAAGCCTTCAATATCAAGCACAAGAATTTTACAGCATACAGGCCTCAAATGAATGGGGCCGTTGAGGCTGCCAACAAGAACATCAAAAAAATACTGAGAAAGATGATAGAGAAGCACAAGCAGTGGCATGAGAAGCTGTCATTCGCCTTACTGGGATACCGCACCACGGTTCGCACATCAACTGGGTCAACTCCTTATATGTTGGTATATGGCACAGAAGCCGTGATTCCTGCCGAGGTCGAGATCCCATCTCTGAGAATCATACAAGAAGCCGAGCTCAGCGATACAGAATGGGTAAGAAGTCGCTATGAGCAATTGTCCCTCATAGACGGCAAAAGAATGAACGCAGTTTGTCATGGTCAGCTATATCAGAAAAGAATGACCAGAGCCTTCAACAAGAAAGTCAAACAAAGACGATTCACACCGGGGCAGCTGGTGTTAAAGAAAATCTTTCCTCATCAAGACAAAGCAAAAGGGAAATTCTCTCCCAATTGGCAAGGCCCGTACATGGTTCACCGAGTGCTGACAGGAGGAGCACTTATACTTGCAGAAATGGACGGAGAAATCTGGCCAAAATGAATCAACTCAGATGCAGTCAAGCGCTACTATGTGTAACTCTTTGTGTTTTATCAATGTTGTAATTTGAACTACGCTTGACCTGATTCCCGTTTAAGAGGGGATACGTAGGTAGCCCTATGGGCTTGGTCACATTTTAATAAAATTTTCATCTCCCCCATGAATGGAAACTGGGGCAGAATTTTGAGGAGGGACCTCAAAATTCCGAATCAAGTCCAATCAAGCGCCGTACAAGCAACAGTCAGAAGCGTTCACCTATCAAACTGGGGTAGAATTTTTAGAAGGACTCTCAAAATTCCATAGCAAGATAGGTTGCAATGTGTCGAACCACGTCGTGGTCGTCGGTTCATCCAAAGAGAGTTATTTTTTCAATTATATGTTATATCATATTTTTTATAAAACCGTGCATATTTACTTCTCCAAATAGCTTGTTTAGCAACGCTATCCCTGTGATACAAATAGGGTGATCATTATCAAGGAGACAAGCCAAGCAAGCAGGAAATGCGAACTAACCCTCCCCTTTACAGAACTCACGATTTTTCTTTAGATGCAGACACAAAGACGGCAAGAGCCCGAAACATATTATTATCTACGCAAGATGTATATCTCTCAAATGACTCTCTCAAACTCGTCGCACATGCCGACGCTTATTATCATAAAAAAAAAACAACGCTTCATTCGCACAATCGTATCACCGCAATTTATCATCAGCTAAGAACTCTTACTGTCATTTTATTTTTCCGCACTGCATAAGGCTATTCTGCCTTCCGAGGTTCCACGCTACCTCCCCTGCATTTTCATTTCCTGCATTGCATAAGGCTACCATTCTGCCTTCCGAGGTTCCACGCTACCTCGCTTGCATTTTATTTCCTGCATCGCATAAGGCTACCATTCTGCCTTCCGAGGTTCCACGCTACCTCCCCTGCATTTTCATTTCCTGCATTGCATAAGGCTACCATTCTGCCTTCCGAGGTTCCACGCTACCTCGCTTGCATTTTATTTCCTGCATCGCATAAGGCTACCATTCTGCCTTCCAAGGTTCCACGCTACCTCCCTTGCTTTTTTATTTCCTGCATTGCATAAGGATACCATTCTGCCTTCCGAGGTTCCACGCTACCTCCCCCGAATTCTTATTCCCTGCATTGCATAAGGCTACCATTCTTCTTTCCGAGGTTCCACGCTACCTCCCTTGCATTTTATCTCCTGCATTGCATAAGGCTACCATTCTGCCTTCCGAGGTTCCACGCTACCTCCCTTACATTTTATTTATTGCACTTCATAAGGATACTATTCTGCCTTCCGAGGTTCCACGCTACCTCCCTTGCATTTTATTTCATTACATAAAGCTCCTATCTACCTTTCAAAGCAATCACCTTTCGTGACATTATTTATTTACGCTTTCTTTCGGGCTAAGCTCTGCCCCTCTTTTCTTTCTCAAATCGCAAGACTAAAATGTGTCTTGTTAGCATCATACTACTGCATTCTTCATGGGCTGAAATATCGCCAACTTGTCCAAAGGCGTCATCGTTCAGAGGCACCATCTTCATGGCCCAAGAACATCATTTCATGGCTTGAGGATCTCCTTCATTCAACCTGCATATCATTATTCAAAGCCACCATCCTCATGGCCCGAGAACATCATTTCATAGCCTGCGAATCCCGCACCAAGCGATTCATGGCCCAAGACATCATGGTCTAAGGACATCATCCTAAATTGTCCAAAGACAGCATTCATAGTCCAACGGGAACTTGCATCATGTTTATATTATGCACGATATATGCTTGTTATTTACTTGCAGGTAATCCGGCCGGAACAGCCAACAAGGCAGGAGCGGACCACTCCAGTTCTCTGATACAACCCCGTAAGACCTTCCAGCTTTACCTTACCTCGCACCTTGCGTCCGTTCTTGTGAAATATCACCGGTATATTTTGCAGATGATTCTGGAACTACATACGGCCTGATTCCTATAAAACCAGGGATATGTAGGCAGCTCAGAAGCCAGGGTGTGTCTTAATTCTACCCCACAGTTTTTCTCTCGGTCAAAATTGGCCATCATATCTTTATCCGACAACTTTTTCATCCTTCCCGGGTAAAGAGGGGCAGCTGTTGATACCCAATTTTTCCTCAAATTATTTGCAAACTTGCAGATAAGCTTTCAAAATCACTCTTTGTAATAATGAGTATTTTTTCCTATTTTCCATATTTCTATTAAATAATTTTTTCATGTTTATCTGATATTTTATACTTAAATAATTGATCTTAAATTATGTTATAAATAATTTCAAAAACTTTTCCACCTCGGTATGCTACTTTTAATCATTTTCTTGTCCATTAGGACTAAATCATTTACAAATTAACCAATAGGGTATCATTTAATTCTAATTACAGTAATTTTACAATTATAGCCCAATTGAATACTTTACGTTTTTTAAATTCAAAACTTATGCATTTTTACATTTTAATATTATTTAATTACTGTAATTTCACCTAATTGGTCTTAATCTCATTTTATACAATTATTAGCTATTTTAATTAATCATTGTTCTACTTAAATTGGGTATTTAACATTTTTGGCCTATTTTTATTTAAATACTAGCCCAAATTCAAACCCCAACGCATTAGATTGCAATAACCCAATTCGTACCCAGCCCAAACCAATTCATACCCGGCCCACCTAAGACTAGATCTCGACCGTTGATCAAATTTGATCAACGGTCCAAACGAAACCTTCCTAATTTAACTCTAACCTAACCCCCCCCCCCCCTTTCCCGTCTCATTTTCTTTCGAGGCGATTCCTCTCACTGTCTCTCTATCTCTCTGAGACTCTCTAGCTCCCTTCGAGAAGTTTCCTTGACCTCTCTCCTACGAGGGGTTCCGTTCATCTTCTCCAGCCAGTTACTCACCGGAAACCTTGGGTCTTTATCATTTCATGGTTATCCACCTACCTCTCACCTGTCCAGTGATGCCCTAGGGTCCTCAGGCGAGCTCAGAGCGGTTCTCTTGCCTTCCCATGGTCCCTTGCCACTTTTCCGGTCTCCCCGGCTGTCTGAGTAAGATTCACAACCATTCCGGCCTAAGCCGGTGCCATCTATGAGGTTTTCCCTCTCCTTTGGGTTCCACGAAACCATAACCTTCTGTATTTCGACCTTTTCTTTAAGATCTATTATAGATCTACAGTATTATGAAAATTTTCTATATTTTTCTCTAGAAAATTCCAATTTTTTTAACGATTTTGAAGTTTAGGGTTTCTTAACCCTGTTTTCAAAGAAATTCTTCTTTTGATTTTTAGCAATCTCTACCATTTTTGAGCGATTTTTCTCATGCTTTTCCTGTTGTCTGAATTACTATGCGAAAAAAAACCTAATTTTCTAGGTTGTCTTTTATTGCATGACTATGTGTTTTCGTTTCCTATGAAACTATCGGTGCGTTCTTTGTGATTCTCGCTTTAATTCGTTGCTATCTCCTGCTGATTCTCTAAATGGTTGCTTAGGGCTTCTCTGATTTTGTTCAATACATGTTGTTTAAACGTCTAGTAAGTCTGACTATTTTCTCTATCGATTGTTCACATAATGATTTATACTGATTTTTGGGTAAACTCCTTAGACATGTGATGTCTTCCCTAAATAGTGACTTTGTGTATTTTCCTTGTAATTTTGTACTAGTTTTTGAATTTTTTCCTTGTTTGTGTGATGCGTTCGTTAAGCCCTTTGATTTATAATTCCATTCTTGATTCCTGTGACTAATTTCTATAACTAGATTGTACTATGCCTTATTTATGGACACGAATATGCTACTGATTTGTTTGACATATACCCTCCCTAGTTATTGTGCTATGTACCTAGACTTAACTACTTGCTATATGCTTTACTGCTCCTGTTATGGTAAATGGTCAGTTTACACATTGATTCTTTTCCTTATTTAGTCCTAATTGTGTCGTTTGAATTGTGACTCCCTAATTAAAGGGAGTCCAGGCCTTGATTGTATGAATGAATATGACTTCTATAACTACGTTAAACTATTATTCCTTACCTTATGTTACTACTCGTTTTCAAAACTATATATACTCTGCCTTCTCTCTTTGCATAGAACACACTGAGATATTGAGAACATTGATATCAAAACACACATTTTTACATTGCATATCATTAAAGCATACTCAAACTCATAACATTAACATTGTTCTGAATCCTCTTTGTTTCTATACACATCCTTTCTTGCTCTTTACATTGGTTATTGACTACTCAGTCGGCTAAAAGCCAAGACTGAGTAATTCTTGTTGCTCTCTCTTGTTTCTTTGCACTACTATCTTGCTGCTGTTCTTTTGTTCTGCATACCACTGTTTGCTGCACCATCTCCTTGCATTTTGCTATTCTATACCCCTTGATTGGTATGTCCCTAATTTAAGTTTACAGTACCCCAACACAATATGTTTCAGTTCCTGCTAATATACTTGTTATTCCTTTTGTGCTTCTACTTATGGTTCTATTGTCAACCATGCAACTAGCATGTCTCTGTTATTTTCCTTTTCACTTTAGTCTAGTATGCTTCCTGATCCCCTTATATGATTCACTATGACTCTGCTTGACTCCTATACTTGTTCATGTCCTATGATTATTGTTTCTTGTCTCAGCGTGACAAGTATTTCCTTATGTGTTTGCATCATTTGTCTGACTTTCAATACTATAAGCATGCACCCCTGATGTCTAAGTGTTACATGATACTAATCCACAATATGTGATCCTTTGTGATAACTATGTTATAATTATATGAAAACCTGCAACTCTATTCTATTGCTATCATAAGAATTAGTTGTTCCTAACTCCCTTTCCCTGTTTGTTTTTGCTTCTGGAACTCTGCATATCTGCTGAGTTGTGGTTGGCCTGCTTCTTTCCTTTTGTAAACTTGTTTTTATAAACTCTTACATTGTTCTCTGAAGTTATATTTCAGAACTGATGCTTCAAACTACTTTCAAACTCAACTGTTTTTAAACTACAAGCACATCTCACTACTCTTAGACTTTAGGTTCAGCCCCCTTCGTGTGAGCACTGCCTTGGATCCCCTGAGTACCCATTGAACTCTGACACACAAGGCTGGCATTCCACACTGCACTTACTCATTCTTGGCTAGGGAACTTGGGTGTGAGCACTGCCTAGGATCCCCTGAGATCCTTAGTAACTCTGACACACCTAGGTTACAAGAGGTCTTGGCATATGGCATGTTGGACCTGGTACTTGGGCCTACTGTTACTTTGGTCAACATTTTTGGTAAACGGACTCGGACCCGTGATTCGATGGTCCCGGAGGGTCCGTAGGAAAATATGGGACTTGGACGCGTGCCCGGAATCAAATTCCGAGGTGCCAAGCTCGAGAAATGAATTTTTAAAGAAAATTGTTTTCTGAAAAATATAAAGGTTTTTGAAAATGAATTTTGATGTGAAAACTGTGTTACCGGGCCCGTATTATGTTCCGGGGCCCGTAACAAGTTTAATATGTGTTATATGAGTTATTTGTAAAATTTGGTGTAAAACGGACTTGATTTGACGTGTTCAGATCAAAAATGGAAACGTTAAAGGTTAATGAGGTTTTGAGGATTTTCATAGATTTTGGTGTTTAATTTATTGATTTTGATGTTATGTTGGTAGTTTTAGTACTTGAATAAGTGCGTAGGATGATTTGGGTGTCGTGTGTATTCTTGGTTTTGAGCCCCGAGGGCTCGGGTGAGTTTCGGGTAGGCGTCGGGGTGCTAAAGTGTTAGAAAAATCTGGTTTTTGTGGCTGTTGCTAGTGTTTCAGGTTTTGCTCTATGCGATCGCGTTGGTCCCTCTGCGATCGCATAGAGACAGGTGAAGAGGGAGGTCAGTTCCTCTATGCGATCGCATAGCACTGTTTGCGATCGCATAGAGACAGGTGAAGAGGGAGGTCAGTTTCTCTATGCGATCGCATAGCACTGTTCGCGATCACATAGAGGTATAGGATGTCTGGGCGGGGGCTGGCTAGGTACTTTACGCGATCACAAGGTCTAGTTCGCGATCGCACAGGTTGGGGTCCTTTGGCTATGCGATCGCAATCACTTCTTCGCGATTGCAGTGAGGGGGGATCCCAGGGTCTTCTTCGCGATCGCATTCCTTCAGCCGCGATCGCAGTGCGTGGGAACCAGACACTCCGCGATCGCAATCCCATTCCCGCGATCGCAATGTACATTTTTGCCCAGTTATTTTCTTAAGTCAAAAATAGAATGTTATTTCGGTATTTCCACTTCTTCATCAACTCCTTCTTCTCCAAAGCCCCATTGATGACCTCCAAGCTAGTTTCCCTCTATAACCACTTGGGTAAGTGTTCCTAACACCAATTTCTTCCATTTTTCTTCCCTAATCACTAGAATCTAGGTCTAAAAATATGAAATCAAAGTAGAAATTAGGGGTTTTGGGAAGAGTTAGGGTTTATGGGATTTTGGTTAATTCAACCTCAATTTGGGGCCGCATTTCAAAACAAATCATATATTTGAACTCGTGGGGGTATGGGTAATCGGGTTTTGGTCCGAGCCTCGTGTTTAGACCAAGCGGGCCTGGGGTCAAATTTAGTTATTTTTGGAAGAATGCTAGGAATAGTATATTTTGGCTATGGGATTGTATTAATGAGTCATTATTGATGTTAATAAGTTAATTATGTCTAGATATTATCGTTTCAGAGTTGAATTCAAAAGGAAAGGCGGTATTAGAAGATTGAATTGCTATTTTTGGATCCGAGGTAAGTGTCTTGTCTAGCTTTGGTGAGGGAATAGGTATTGTATGCTATGCGCTAAGTGTTTATCATTTTCAATGCATAGGTGAGGTGACGAGTACCTATGCATTGTGTGTCAAGCATGCCCGTGAGTCCATTTTTGATGAAATTCTTATTATTACTTCAATATTCAGTTTATTATGAAATTGTCTCTACTTGGAAGTTGATTGTTATTGAAAATCCTTGTTGATTAACTTGAGATGTAATGGTTCTATTGAGGACCCAACTATAAAGGATATATGTGAAAAGGTTGGTTATAGCTGAGACCCTTGCCGGGCAATCGTTATGATATTGATTGAGATATTTCCCTTGTCGGGTGTTTATGATCTGTATTTCCACTATGCTGCATTCCTTGCCATTTGATATTGTCATTTTTATGGTGTGGAAGAGTGTAAAGCACGAAGGGTGATGTCGTGCCATGATTTACATTGATTACATCATAAAATGCATAGTAAGGAAGAGAGTAAAAGCACGAAAGTTGATGCCGTGCCATGATTCACATTGATTAAAAGCACGAAGGTTGATGTTGTGTCATGATCTGTATTGCCTCACATTATACATTGCATTGTGAGGAAGAGAGTAAAAGCACGAAGGGTGATGCCGTGCCATTACATACATTGCTCATATTTATACTTGTTACGTTAGCATTCTTGTTAATTTGCTCTTTTGCTTTCTCCTATGTGTTAATTAATTGTTCTTATCTTTCACTTGTCACCCCCATTAACTGCTCCCGTATCTCATGCTTATCTGTATATTCTTGCGTTTGTCTGTGATATATCTTGCAGAACTGTACATGTAGATTATCGTTGTCAAGTCTAGCCTCGTCACTAGTTCTGCCGAGGTTAGGCTCGACACTTACTCAGTACATGGGGTCGGTTGTACTGATGATACACTGCACTTCTTATTATTGTGCAGATCCTACGATCGGACCCAATGGACATCGTTGAGGGAGTATCCTTCAGTCCACCTCAGAGACTTCAAGGTATACCCGCTGGAATTCGTGGGCCTTGGCGTCTCTCCTATCATTAGTTCTTTATTCTGTCTCGTCTTTCCTATACTACTCAAAGACATTTATGTATTTTTCTTTCAGACTTTGTATTTAGCACTCCTATAGATAGTTCGTTAGTTTGTGACTCCCGGTTTTGGGGCTTATGCGACGTATCGTACTTGTTATTCCACTTAGCCTTGAAACTTTATCTATTTTCGCTGTTAAAATTTGTAAACTATTTTTTGTTAATTCTATTAATTCGGTGTTATCATGTTAGTTTAACTGTACACGTTGGCTTGTCTAGCGGGCTCAACGTTATATGCAGTCACGGCCTGAAGGTGGGATTTTGGGTCGTGACAAGTTGGTATCAGAGCTCTAGGTTGCTTAGGTCTCACAACTCACGGACAAACTTGGTAGAGTCTGAGGGATCGGTACGGAGACGTCTGTATTTATCCCCTAGAGGCTGCAAAGTTAGGAATAACTTCACATCTTTCATTCTCTGTTGTTCCAATTGAATTCTAAATACTAATCAAGTCTCAAATTATTCTCTCGCAGATGGCGAGAACGCGTGCTTCCTCATCGATCGATCAGCAGCCTGACCCTCCTATTGCAGCTCCTACGAGGGGCTGAGGCCGAGGCCGTGCTAGAGTCCGAGGCAGAGCTAGAGCAGCGGCTCTAGTTGAGGACCCACAGGTCGATTATGCCGGTGAGGTTCTTGATCAGACAGTCCCAGCTGGATCAGCTCAAGTCCTAGAAGGGTTCATTGCTACCCCGGTGCTTCAGGACACTCTAGTCAGCTTAGTGGGACTCATAGAGAGTGTGGCTCAGGACGGTCTTCTTCCTACTGCACCAGCTGCATCTTTGGCTGGGGGAGGGACCTAGACTCCTGTTATTCATACCCCAGAGCAGGTTGCCACTCAGTTTCAGACTCCAGCACCTCAGACAGCTGGAGTAGCTCAGCCGGGTATTGTGGCACCGGCAACCGAGGGTGCAGCTATGCCAGCGGATGCTCTATGGAGACTAGATCGGTTCACCAAGTTATTCACTACTACATTTACCGGTGCACCATCAGATGATCCCCAGGATTATTTGGACAGCTGCCATGAGGTTCTTCGGAACATGGGCATAGTAGAGTCCAATGGAGTTGACTTTGCTACCTTTCGGTTATCTGGCGCAGCCAAGACTTGGTGGAGGGATTATTGCTTGACCAGACCAGCTGGGTCTGCACCTTTGACTTGGATCCAGTTCTCAGAGGTATTCTTGGGGAATTTCCTTCCCATCACTCAGCGAGAGGATCTTCGGAGGCAGTTTGAGCGTCTCCAGCAGGGTTCTATGACAGTCACTCAGTACGAGACCAGGTTTATCACCTTAGCTAGGCATGCATTAATGATACTTCCCACTGATCGGGAGAGAGTTCAGAGATTCATTGAGGGTTTGGCCCAGCCTATCAGACTTCAGATGGCTAGGGAGTCAGGTACTGATATTTCCTTCCAGGATGCGGCCGATGTGGCCAGAAGGATTGAGATTATTTTATCACAGAGTGGTGGTCAGGGAGCTGACAAGAGGCCCCGTCACTTTGGTAGATTCAGTGGAGCCTCATCTGGAGGTAGGGATTCTTTCGGCAGAGGTCAGTCACCCTGACCTTTTCAGTCAGCACTTCATGTATCCCACCGTGCATCGCCAGCTCCTATTAGTGAACCACCAACACCTATCAGTCCACCTCCGCTTCAGAGTTACCAGGGTGGTTAGAGTTGAGAGGGACTCTTAGTCATTCTTCTAGTAGAGTTATTTCTTATATGAAGGCTCGGCGCATGGTCGAGAAGGGTTATTTGGCATATCTGGCCTATGTTCGTGATTCTAGTGCCGAGGTTCCTTCCCTGGAGTATGTACCCGTAGTTCGTGAGTTTCCAGAGGTATTCCCTGCTAACCTGCCGGGTATGCCACCCGACAGGGATATTGACTTTTGTATTGAGGTAGCTGAGGGCACTCAACCTATTTCTATTCCGCCGTATCGTATGGCCCCGCCAGAGTTGAAGGAATTGAAGGAGCAATTGCAGGATTTGTTGGATAAAGGCTTCTTTAGGCCTAGTGTTTCTCCTTGGGGTGCCCCAGTGTTGTTTGTCAAGAAGAAAGATGGCTCGATGAGGATGTGTATTGACTACCGGCAGTTGAATAAGGTTACTATTAAGAACAAGTATCCTTTGTCGAGGATTGATGATCTATTTGACCAACTTCAGGGTGCTACAGTGTTTTCCAAGATAGACTTGAGATCTTGTTACCATCGGCTGAGAATTAGGGCGTCTGATGTTCCTAAGACGGCATTTCGCACTCGTTATGGGCATTATGAGTTCTTGGTGATGTCATTTGGGTTGACAAATACCCCCGCTGCTTTTATGGAGTTGATGGATCGGGTGTTCATGCCTTATTTGGACTCGTTCGTGATTGTGTTTATTGATGATATATTAATATACTCCCGCAGCCGAGAGGAGCATGAGTAGCACCTTAGAGTTGTCTTTCAGACTCTGAGGGATAGTCAGTTGTACGCCAAGTTTTCTAAGTGCGACTTCTGGTTGAGTTCAGTGGCATTCTTGGGTCACGTTGTGTCGGCAGAGGGTATCCAGATGGATCCCAAGAAGCTTTCAACAGTTAGAGATTGTCCTAGGCCCACTTCAGCTACAGAGATTCGGAGTTTCTTGGTCTTAGCAGGTTACTATCGCCGATTTGTGAAGGGCTTTTTATGTATCGCAGCCCCGATGACCAGGTTGCCCAGAAGTGTGCTCAGTTCAGGTGGTCTGATGAGTGTGAGGCGAGATTTTAGAAGCTCAAGACATCCTTGACCACGGCACCGGTGTTAGTATTGCCCTCAAGTGCAGGACCGTATATCGTGTATTATGATGCTTCACGGGTTGGTCTTGGTGCAGTGTTGATGTAGGACGGCAAGGTTATAGCCTATGCTTCTCGTCAGTTGAAGATTCATGAGAAGAACTATCTAGTTCACGATTTGGAGCTTGCAGCCATTGTTCACGCTTTGAAGATTTGGAGGCACTATTTGTACGGAGTGCCATGTGAGGTGTTCACGGACCATAAAAGCTTGCAGTATCTGTTCAGACAGAAAGAGTTGAACATGAGGCAGAGGAGATGGTTAGAGTTGTTGAAGGATTATGATATTGCCATTCTTTACCATCCGGGGAAGGCCAATGTGGTGGCCGATGCCTTGAGCCGGAAGTCAGTTAGTATAGGCAGTCTAGCTTATTTATCAGTCGGGGAGCGACATCTTGCATTGGATATTCAAGCTTTAGCCAACCAATTTGTGAGATTGGAGGTTTCTGAGACTAGCAGTGTTTTGGCCCTTTCTGTGGCCCGTTCTTCAATGTATGACCGTATTCGGGCCAGGCAGTATGACGATCGTCATTTATGTGTTCTTAGAGATACAGTCCGACACGGAGGTGCCAAGCAGGTTACGGTTGATGATAAGGGAGTTCTGCGGATGCAAGGCCATATTTGTGTACCTGATGTTGAGGGTATTCGTGAGTTGATACTTCAGGAGGCTCATAATTCCCGATATTCCATTCATCCGGGCGCAGCAAAGATGTACCAGGTCTTGCGGCAGCATTATTGGTGGCGTAGAATGAAGAAGGATATTGTAGCTTATGTAGCTCGGTGCTTGAACTGTCAGCAGGTTAAGTACGAGCACCAGAGACCCGGTGGCTTGATGCAGCAGATTCAGCTTCCCAGTGAAAGTTGGAGCGTATCACCATGGACTTTGTAGTTGGGATCCCACAGACTCAGAGGATGGTTCATGCGGTTTGGGTTGTTATGGATAGGCTGACCAAGTCAGCACACTTCATTCCGGTATCAGTTTCATATTCAGTGGAGAAGTTGGTAAAGATATATATGAGAGAGATTGTTTGATTGCATGGTGTGCCCTTATCCATTATATCAGACAGAGGTACTCAGTTTACCTCCCATTTCTGGAGAGTATTTCAGCGAGAGTTGGGCACACAAATTGATTTGAGCACAACATTTCATCCTCAGACGGACGAACAGTCCGAGTGTACTATTCAGATTTTGGAGGATATGTTGCGAGCTTGTGTCATTGTCTTTGGTGGATCATGGGATCAATTCTTGCCTTTAGTAGAGTTTGCCTACAACAATAGCTACCAGTCGAGCATTCAGATGGCTCCTTACGAGGCGTTGTATGGTAGGCGATGTCGGTCTCCAGCCAGATGGTTTGAGCCGAGAGAGGCTAGATTGTTGGGTTCTGAGTTTATCCAGGATGCCTTGGACAAGGTGAAGATCATTCAGGATAGACTTCGTACAGCTCAGTCCAGGCAAAAGAGTTATGCGTATCGCAGAGTTCGAGATTTGGCTTTCATGGTAGAAGACCAGGTGTTCCTTCGAGTGTCGCCTATGAAAGGCGTGATGAGATTCGGAAAGAAGAGCAAGTTGAGCCCTAGGTACAAATGGATAAGGTAGGAGAGGTGGCCTACAGACTTGCCTTGCCACCGCATTTATCAGTCGTACATCAAGTGTTTCATGTATCTATGCTCCGGAGGTATATTGCAGATCCATCTCATGTTCTTGACTTCACCGGTGTCTAGTTGGACAAGGATCTGACTAATGAGGAGGAGCCGGTAGCCATATTAGCTAGGCAGGTTCGTCAGTTGAGATCGAAGAGTTATCCTTCGAAACGTGTTCGATATGCGGAACCGTTATCCCCATCTTTTCTCAGACTCAGGTATTTTTCTATGTTCATTCGAGGACAAACGTTTGTTTTAGAGGTGGAGATTGTGATGACCCAAAAGGTCATCCTATGTTAATTTAGCTAAAATTTGTGTTTCGAGGCCCCGAAAGCCTCCGTTAATCTCACCTCGATATGCGTGCGTAGCACGAGCGTGTAGCCGGGAAGTTTTTATGTGAAAACTTGATGATAAATGGAAATTATAGTAATTAATTGAATATAGTTGACTTTGGTCAACATTTTTGGTAAACAAACCCGGACCCGTGATTCGATGGTTTTGGAAAGCCCGTAGAAAAATATGGGACTTGGACGCGTGCCCGGAATCGAATTCCGAGGTCCCAAGCTCGAGAAATGAATTTGTAAAGAAAATTGTTTTCTATAAAATATAAAGGTTTTTGAAAATGAAATATGATGTGAAAACTCTGTTACCGGGCTCGTATTATGGTTCCGGGGCCCGGAACAGGTTTAATATTTGTTATATAAGTTATAGTAAAATTTTGTGTAAAACGGACTTGATTTGACGTGTTCAGATCGAAAATGGAAAAGTTAAAGGTTAATGAGGTTTTGAGGTTTTTCATAGATTTTGGTGTTTAATTCATTGATTTTGATGTTATTTTGGTAGTTTTAGTACTTGCATAAGTGTGTAGGATTATTTGGGAGTCGTGTGTATTCTTGGTTTTGAGTCCCGAGGGCTCGGGTGAGTTTCAAGTAGGCGTCGGGGTGCTAAAGTGTTAGAAAAATCTGGTTTTTGTGGTTGTTGCTTGTGTTTCAGGTTTTTCTCTATGCGATCGCGTACAGGTGAAGAGGGAGGTCAGTTCCTTTATGCGATCGCATAGCACTGTTCGCGATCGCATAGAGGTATTGGATGTCTGGGCGGGGGCTGGCTAGGTACTCTACGCGATCGCAAGGTCTAGTTCACGATCGCACAGGTTGGGGTCCTTGGGCTATGCATCGCAATCACTTCTTCGTGATCGCAGTGAGGGGGAATCCCAAGTTCTCTTCGTGATCACATTCTTTCAGCCGCGATCGCAGTGCGTGGGAACCAGACTCTCCGCGATCGCAATCCTATTCCCGCGATCGCGATGTACATTTTTCCCCAGTTATTTTCTTAAGTAAAAAACATAATGTTATTTCGTGATTTTCACTTCTTCATCAACTCCTTCTTCTGCAAAGCCCCATTTACGACCTCCAAGCTAGTTTCCCTCTATAACCACTTGGGTAAGTGTTCCTAACACCAATTTCTTCCATTTTTCTTCCCTAATCACTAGAATCTAGGTCTAAAAACATGAAATCAAAGTAGAAGTTAGGGGTTTTGGGTAGAGTTAAGGTTTATCGGATTTTGGGTAATTCAACCTCAATTTGGGGTTGGATTTCAAAACAAATCATATATTTGAACTCGTGGGGGTATGGGTAATCGGGTTTTGGTCCGAGCCTCGTGTTTGGACCAAGCGGGCCCGGGGTCAAATTTTGGTATTTTTGGAAAATTGCTAGGAATTGTATATTTAGGCTATGGGATTATATTAATGAGTCATTATTGATGTTAATAAGTTAATTATGTCTAGATATTGTCGTTTCGGAGTTGAATTCAAAAGGAAAGGTGGTATTAGAAGATTGAATTGCTATTCTTGGACCCGAGGTAAGTGTCTTGCCTAGCTTTGGTGAGGGAATAGGTATTGTATGCTATGTGCTAAGTGTTTATCATGTTCAATGCATAGGTGAGGTGACGAGTACCTATGCATTGTGTGTCAAGCATGCCCGTGAGTCCATTTTTGATGAAATTCTTATTATTACTTCCATATTCAGTGTATTATGAAATTGTCTCTACTTGGAAGTTGATTGTTATTGAAAATCCTTGTTGATTAACTTGCGATGTAATGGTTCTATTGAGGACCCAACTATAAAGGATATATGTGAAAAGTTTGGTTATAGCTGAGACACTTGACGGGCAATTGTTATGATACTGATTGAGATATTCCCCTTGTAGCGTGTTTATGATTTGTATTTCCACTATGCTGCATTCCTTGCCATTTGATATTGTCATTTTTATGGTGAGAAAGAGTGTAAAGCACGAAGGGTGATTCCTTGCCATGATTTACATTGATTACATCATAAAATGCATAGTGAGGAAGAGAGTAAAAGCACGAAGGTTGATGTCGTGCCATGATTCACATTGATTAAAAGCACGAAGGTTGATGCTGTGTCATGATCTATATTGCCTCACATTATACATTGCGTTGTGAGGAAGAGAGTAAAAGCATGAAGGGTGATGCCGTGCCATGATTTATATTATCTTATATCATACATCGCATTGTGAGGAAGAGAGTAAAAGCACGAAGGGTGATGTCGTGCCATTACATACATTGCTCGTATTTATACTTGTTACGTTAGAATTCTTGTTAATTTGCTCTTTTGCTTTCTCCTATGTATTATTTAATTTTTCTTATCTCTCGCTTGTCACCCCCATTAACTGCTCCCGTATCCCATGCTTATCTGTCTATTCCTGCGTTTGTCTGTGATATATCTTGAAGAACTGTACAAGTAGTTTATCGTTGTCAAGTCTAGCCTCATCACTACTTCGGCCGAGGTTAGGCTCGGCACTTACTCAGTACATGGGGTCGGTTGTACTGATGTTATACTACACTTCTTATTGTTGTGCATATCCTGCGATCGAACCCAGTGGACATTGTTGAGGGAGTATCCTTCAGTCCACCTCAAAGACTTCAAGGTAAACCCGCTGGCGTTCGTGGGCCTTGGCGTCTCTCCTATCATTAGTTCTTTATTCTGTCTCGTCTTTCCTCTAGTACTCATAGACAGTTATGTATTTTTCTTTCAGACTTTGTATTTAGCACTCCTATAGATAGTTCGTGAGTTTGTGACTCCCGGTTTTGGGGCTTATGCGACGTATCGTACTTGTTATTCCACTTAGCCTTGAAACTTTATCTATTTACGCTGTTGTAAACTACTTTTGGTTAATTCTGTTAATTCGGTATTATCATGTTAGTTTAACTGTACATGTTGGCTTGTCTAGCGGGCTCAACGTTAGACGGAATCACGGCCTGAAGGTGGGATTTCGGGTCGTGACAAACGCCTAGGCAAACTTTAGGCCTAATACATTATTAAAACCAAACCTAATCGTGTTTCACTTAGCTGGTATTAGAACCAATCAGTCCTCCTTTGAAATTCTTAAACTTTGATGCTTTTCATTCCTGTTTTATCTCTTTCTGAAGTTCACGCTATTTCCTACAAACTCCAACTCTACTGTTTTTCAAATACTGATTCTGGAAATCATGCATTCATTTCCTCTTGAACTAAGTTATTAGATTAATGCTCTGTATGTTTTCGAATTACTGGGTTTCAGAGGCAGTTTCACTAAAAAATCATTCCGTTCAATTGAATACCTGCTATATATTTTAAAAGCTACTGTTTCCTGAAAACATTTACTTACTTTGTTTTTACTAAAGTCTTCCTAAAACTACTGACTCCTACTCTGCTTTAAAAAGTCACTTGCTCCTTTAAATCACTCTATCATTCTAAACCATGCTTTACCGAAATTTTCTAAAAGTTCTTCATTTGCTTTAAGGAGGTCTTCATCGAAATGGTTGTGCACTTTTAAATCCTGCTACTGTCTTTAAATTACTGGATTTCTAATCAATTCCTCTTCTTTAAACTGCTCTGTTGTTATTGAACTTCCTGCTTTATTACTGAATTTTCAAAAAGGGCATTCCCTTTTCTAAACTGCTGAAACCATACTGATTTCCAACTCAAAACTCCTGTTTTAAATCATGACTTTGATACCTTAATTGTGTCTGGGACGTGCTATTTACGTGTTTACTTGTGGAGGGATCTGTGAGCCATTATTTGCCCTTATGTGTTCCCGTATTTGTAGTCCTGTTTGTTGTTATGCATGTCGCTTAGAATTTTATCTCTTTAAACCTAGGGGTTCACCCTAGTACTCACCTTGTAGGATTAGTAGTCCTAAACACCCTCCAGGACTTATAGAATGGGACGGGTAATAGCACACAATAAGCTTCGTGACCGACACACGTGTTTTAAATACCTTAACGGGGCGGGAAGGGTAGAATATGGATATGATGACCGGTGCACTAATAGCACGTGTAGCCCCTCTTCGAGGAATGGCATACCGGGTATTGCATTGATGTGATCCATATTACTTTAAGCATAGGACAGTTCTTTTCAAATGTTTATTCTAATGTTTTCCCAAAACCTTTAAAGATTTTCATACTTGTTTGAAATCCCCTCTTACATGACCCTTATTTGCTACTTGTTCACCGTCCAAATTCACAAAACTTCTTGGCTGGGACCCACAGTTGTGGATCTTGAAGGGTGCCTAACACCTTCCCCTTGGGATAAATTCAAGCCCTTACCCAATCTCTAGTAATGCAAACTAGTTTATGAGTTAATTATTCTAGGTGCCCTAACGCACCATAAAATGGTTAGGTGGCGACTCTTCCTTAAACCTCTTGCTTTAAGGAGTTGTCGAAAATGTCATAAACCTGATCTCTCCGTACCTAACCCGTGCAAGGAAAAAGGGGGCGCGCCATGCAGATTAGCCAAAATGTCCTCATCGGAGACGCTAACAGAGCCCTGGGGAAGACTTGAATCCAACAAAAGGAAAAGTTATCCAGTTTTCTTATATGTGAGATAATGAACAAGATAAACTCAAGAATCAACTTCCATGATTTTCGGCCTTCCACCCGTATTTAAGGGCCAATTCTTTCCACTGGTGGGTCTTTGGCGTGGTAACATCAGAAATTATATGGACACACTGATCCAAGCCTTCAACCCTTGGTGGCGTCCACCGAGTTTGTGAAATAATGGAAAAAGAAGGATCAGTGATAGCATGAAATAACCTTTAACCAGAAGAAAGGGTAGACGTTGAACTTACGTGTACGATTCCACGATTCAGGAAATGATGGATTTGTGGTCGGGATGATGTCCTTGGTGGCTCTTCACCTCACATACAGGTATAACCTAAATCATTATTCAAGTATAAAATAGATCACATATGAGGAGAATTACCTCTTACAAGGATAGACAAGAGACATACCTCCATCTGACAACCTTTAAACAATAACAAATCACCTTTTCGTACAAATCCAACACCAAACGACTCGAATATAGTCAAATATAACTCAATAACATCAAATAAAGCCATAAGAAACAACTCCTAACAATAAATCTTTGGTATTTAATATAATTTCTTATAGTGAAAAAAAGTCAACGCGGGCCCACTCGATCAAAATCTAAGTCAAGGGATAGATCCCGGCTACCCATAATCGCACGAATCCAAATATATGATTAGATTCCAAGACCGAGCTCACATTGATCCTCAAAACCCCAATATACACCTTCTTAAGTTGTAAACAAAACCCCAAATTTCATTTTAAAATTCCAAGTTTTAGGTGTAGTTTGGGAAATCAAAATATAAAGCCAAATCTAAGTGAAAATTGCTTACCTCCAATGTAGTAGTGAAATTGCTCTTCAAATTCTCCTCTTCTTGAAATCTAGGGGTCAAATATGAAATAATAGGCAAAAGTCCCGAAATATACTCCCTCCATTTCAATTTATGTGAACCTATTTTCTTTTTAGTCCATGCCAAAAATAATCCCCTTTCCATATATGGAAATAATTTACCTTTATGCAATGATTTACAGACACACAAAATATATATGTCTCATTCTACACCACAAGTTCAAAAATCTTCTCTTTTTCCTTAAAATCTGTTTACAGTCAAATAGGTTCAGATAAATGAAACGGGGGGAGTAACACTTAAAGGTCTATTCCAGGTAAACCCTTTGCGATCGCGGTCCAAAGATTCACGATCATAAAGCACAAAACACCACTTCTTAAAGATAATCCTCCGTGATTTTGACCTTCTCTATGCGAACACGAAGCTCTCCAGCTCTGCCTTCATCGCGAAAACGCTGTACACCTCGTGGACGCGAACAACAATCCCCATTCAGCCTCATCCTCTACGTGAACGTAGCCAACTGCATACGAACGCACATACAAATTCCTCCACCGTACGTGATCATGACACAGAGCCCGCAAACACGAAGACCAAAAACTAGCCGCCTCAAAATCCTACTCCGCGATCGCGTGGAACCTATGGCGATCGCTGTCATGACCCAATTCTCCCTCCGACTGGGTCTCGTGACGGCACCTAGTCTATACGACTAGGTAAGCCTATTTGTTCAACAAGAATTTAAGATAACAAGCGAAGACAGTAATAAAATGAACTAAAGACATAGTAATACTCTATGCCACTTGGCATTACAATTTACTACACCCAAGACCCAGAATATCATCAATACATCACAAGCTGACTCTACGCTTCAAGATGTACAACTGGAAAGAAACAACCGTATAGTATTCTCTACAGGTGCTAACTACACTAAGATAGGAACAAGACTCGGAGATCTGCGGACGTTGCAGATTATACCTCAAGTCTCCTGGCACTGGCTGCTGGCTAACGGTGGTACTGCGTACTGGAACCTTGATCTGCACATGGGAAAAACATGCGCAGACGGGCGTGAGTACTCCACATTCGGTACTCAGTATGTGCCAAGCCTAACCCCTGTCAAGTAGTGGCGAGGTCAGGTCGAGGCCCTACCGAGGTTTGCAAAATAACAGATATAATGAACAAGTAAAACAGGTAAAAAATAACAGAAATTCTAAGTAAAGACTAGCAATAAAAGGTAGAGTTAAATGCATCAGATCAACGCAATATATATATATATATATATATATATAT
>ML245568.1:59135-80598 GCA_005239495.1 Nicotiana undulata
GTATGCAATGCAGTATGAGGGAAAGGCTCAGGTATATGCCCGCAGTCCCTGTATGCAATGTAGTATGGGGGAAAGGCTCAGATCTTTGCCCGCAATCTCTATGTATGCAATGCAGTATGAGGGAAAGGCTCAGGTCTCTTCCCACAATCCCTATATATGCAATGCAGTATGAGGGAAAGGCTCAGGTCTCTGCCCGCAATCCCTATGTATGCAATGCAGTATGAGGGAAAGGCTCAGGTCTACGCCCGCAGTCCCTATGTAAATACGTAATATAAGGTAAATCTCAAAATAGCGTAGTTTAAAGGTTTTAAGAAAATCAATTATAAATTCCGGAGAAAAATCCTTAAATCAGTTTCAAATAATAGTAACGATTGGAAAACTAGTTTGAAATCAATTTACCAGGGTAAAATCTTAAGTTATTATGCAGGTCAACCGATAACAGTAATAATAGAATTGAAAATGAGGCATTTTGCATAAAGAAATATGGAACTTCTATGAAAATATCCCGTGCACGCCCTCATCACCTCACGTACACGAGGTTTTATTGCAAAAATTAGTTTAAAATGCCTAAGGGAAATTCCCCAACAAGGAGTTAGGCAAGCCACTTACCTAGACTGTGCAAATCAATCAATAATCACGCTCTTGCCGTGAGTATCCAACTCCGGAAGTCCCAAATCTATTCAATTCGATGGTATAATGTAAATATAATTTCAAGAAATCAAAATAACTAATTAATTCGGAACTAATACGCGAAATTAGAAAATTTAACCAAAATGCCCCTCAGTCCCACATCTCGGAATTGGGTAAAAATTTTATTTTCTGAACCCTTATTCACTCACGAGTCTAACCATATGAAAATATATCAAATCGGAGGTCAAGTACCCAATCAAAACTCCAAAATCGGTCTAGGAAGATTCTTCCAATTTCCCCCAATTTCAACTCAAAAATCTCGAAATTAAGGGTGGAATTGAAGACTAGAATCATGGAAATTAACCTATGATGGTTAGGAATAACTTACCTAAAATGCCCAGATGTAAAAGCTTCCAAGAATCGCCTTTCCCGAGCTCTCAAGGTCCCAAAAAAATGGTGAAAATAACCCCGAGGCCCCCGGGACCTCAACCAAAACCACCAATTGACCCCAATACCCTATCCAAACTTTGTCGGGCCTTAAAAACACGTCTCCTAACATCAAAATATCCAAAATTCGTAGATTCAAGCCTAGGAACTTAGGAATTTCTAAGAATTCACATTCGACGCCGAACCATGTCTAAACTCGTCTGAATGACCTCAAATTTTGCACACAAGTCATAAATGACATTCCGGACCTGCTGTCACTTTCGGAAATCCATTCCGAGTCCGATATCAAAATCTCACCTATCGGCCGAAATCGCCGAAATTCTAACATTCGCCAATTCAAGCCTAAATCTACACCCGACCTCGAAAACACAATCTGAACACTCTCCTAACCCTGAAATCACTCAACGGAGTTAACGGATTTCTATTCCGGATTCGTCTTCACACAGCTCCCACTACGTTCCAATTTCTAAGGTCAAAACTCACCTTAAAGGACTATATGTCCAAAAACACTCCAATTTTCATCACCCAACGTTCCGACAAGTTTCATTAACATAATAAGACATAGGAGAAGCAGTTATCAAGGAATCGGGGCGCTAAACTCTCAAAACGACCGGCCAGGTCGTTACATTCTCCCCCTCTTAAGAAAATCGTCTGTCCTCGAACGAGTATAGAAACATACCTGAAGTTGTGAATAGATGAGGGTACTGACTCCGCATATCCTGCTCGGTCTCCCAAGTCGCCTCCATGACCGGATGACCCCTCCACTGATCCTTTACTGAAGCAATGTCCTTCGACCTGAGCTTTCTGACATGCCTGTCCAAAATGGCCACAGGATCCTCAACATATGATAGATCCTTGCCCACTTGAACTGAGCTGAAATCCAAAACATAAGTCGGATCACCGTGATACTTCCGGAGCATGGAAACATGGAATACCGGATGAACACCTGCTAGGTTGGGAGGCAAGGCCCACTCATAAGCAACCTCCCCAACCCACTGCAATATCTCAAAAGGGCCAATGAACCTCGGACTCAGCTTACCCTTCTTCCCAAATCTCATGACGCCCTTCATGGGCGATACCCGAAGCAAAACCCGATCACCAACCATGAATGCCAAGTCCCGAACTCTCCGGTCTGCATAACTCTTCTTCCTGGACTGAGCTGTGTGAAGTCTATCCTGAATCACCTTTACCTTGTCCAAGGCATCCTGAACCAAGTCTGTACCCAACAATTGGGCGTCGCCCGACTCAAGCCATCCTACTAGAGATCTGCATCGCCTACCATATAAAGCCTCAAACGGCTCCATCTGAATGTTGGACTGATAGCTGTTATTATAAGCAAACTCTGCAAGGGGAAAGTACTGATCCCATGATCCTCCAAAATCCATCACACAAGCACGAAGCATATCCTCCAGAATCTGAATAGTGCGCTCGGACTGTCCATTCGTTTGAGGGTGGAATGTTGTATTGAGATCAATATGGGTGCCCAACTCACTATGCAAGGCTCTCCAGAAGAGCGAGGTGAACTGAGGACCTCGGTATGAAATAATAGATACCGGCACACCATGCAACCGGACTATCTCCCGCATGTAGATCTGAGCCAACCTCTCCGAGGAATACATAGTCAATACCGGAATGAAATGAGCTGACTTGGTCAGCCGATCCACGATCACCCAAATAGCATCGTACTTCCTCAAGGTCCGAGGAAGTCCAACCACAAAATCCATGGTGATCCGCTCCCACTTCCACTCTGGAAGCCTCATCTGCTGAAGTAATCCTCCCGGTCTCTGATGCTCACACTTGACCTGCTGACAATTGAGGCATCTGGCTACGAACTCCACTATATCCTTTTTCATCCTCCGCCACCAGTAGTGCTGTCTCAGATCCTGGTACATCTTCGCGGTGCCGGGATGAATGGAGTACCGCGAGCTATGGGCCTCCTCAAGGATCAACCTCCGCAGTCCATCTACATCAAGTACACAAATACGGCCCTGCAGTCTCAACACACCATCAACATCTATGGTCATATCTCTAACACCATCCCGCTGAACTCTATCCCGAAGAGCTCAAAGGTCGGGATCATCATACTGGCACTCTCGAATGCGGTCATAAAGAGAAGATCGAGCAACAACACAAGCGAATACCCGGTGAGGCTCAGAATTTTCCAACCTCACGAACTGGCTGGCTAAAGACTGAACATTCAAAGTTAAGGGCCTCTCAGCTGCATGAAGATATGCCAAACTACCCAAACTCTCCGCCCGGTGACTCAGGGCATCGGCCACCAGATTGGCCTTCCCCGGGTGGTATAATATGGTGATGTCATAATCCTTGAGTAACTCCAACAACCTACGCTGATGCAAATTGAGATCCTTCTGCCTGAATATGTGCTGCAAACTCCAATGATCCGTATATATCTCACAGGGAACACCGTATATATAATGATGCCATATCTTCAGGGCGTGAACAATCGCTGCCAACTCAAGATCATGAACAGGGTAATTTTTCTCATGTACCTTCAACTGTCTGGACGCGTAGGCAATCACCCTACCGTCCTGCATCAACACCGCTCCCAAGCCAATCCTCGAAGCATCACAATAGACTGTATAGGACCCCAAACCGGTAGGTAGTACTAAGACTGGAGCTGTAGTCAGGGCTTTCTTGAGCTTTCGAAAGCTCTCCTCACACTCCTCAGTCCAAATAAAAGGTGCACCCTTCTGGGTCAATCTTGTCATAGGTGCTGAAATGGATGAAAATCCCTCCACAAAACGGCGATAATACCCGGCCAAACCAAGGAAACTACGGATCTCAGTAGCTGAAAATGGTCTGGTCCAACTCTGCACTGCCTCCACCTTCTTCGGATCTACCTTGATACCATCCGAAGATACCACACGGCGTAAGAATGCCACAGAATCAAGCCAAAATTCACACTTAGAGAATTTGGAATACAACTTCTTCTCTCTCAAGGTTTGAAGCACGGTTCTCAAGTGCTGCTCATGGTCCTCCCGTGACAAAGAATATACCAGAATGTCATCAATGAATACAATGACAAAAGTATCAAGATGAGGCCAAAATACGTTGTGCATCAGGTGCATGAAAGTTGCTGGGGCATTGGTCAGCCCGAACGACATAACAAGGAACTCGTAGTGACCATATCTAGTCCTGAAAGCAGTCTTCGAGATATCCGACTCCCGAATCTTCATCTGATGATAGCTCGAACGAAGATCAATCTTGGAGAAAACCTTGGCACCCTGTAGATGGTCAAACAAATCATCAATGCGGGGCAACGCGTACCTATTCTTCATTGTGACCTTATTCAACTGCCTGTAGTCAATGCACATACGCATCGATCCATCCTTCTTTTTCACAAACAACACCGGAGCACCCCAAGGCGATACACTAGGCCTGATTAACCCCTTATCAAGCAATTCATGTAACTGTTCCTTCAACTCCTTCAACTTAGGAGGAGCCATGCGATAGGGAGGAATGGAAATAGGCTGAGTGTCAGACAATAAATCAATGCTAAAGTCAATGTCTCTGTCGGCAGGCATACCCGGAAGGTCGGTTGGAAAAACATTGGGATAATCCCTCACAACCGAGACCGAATCAACTGTAGGGGTCTCAGCACTAACATCCCTCACATAGGCCAAATAAGCGTCGCATCCCTTTGCCACAATCCGTTGAGCCTTAAGAAAAGAAATGACACAACGAGGAGTATACTCTAGTGAACCCCTCCACTCTAACCTCGGTAATCCTGGCATAGACAGCGTCACGGTCTTGGCGTGACAATCAAGAATAGCATAGTGTGAAGATAACCAATCCATACCCATAATAACGTCAAAATCTACCATGCTAAGTAATAATAAATCAGCTCTGGTCTCAAAACCGCTGATAGAAATCAAACACGACCGATATATGCGGTCCACAACAAGAGAATCTCCCACAGGAGTATAAACATATACGGGGAAACTCAAAAATCCCGAGATATCCCCAAATGTGGAGCAAAATATGAAGACACGTATGAGTAGGTAGAACATAGATCAAATAGTATCGATGCGTCCATATGACAAACGGGAACAATACTTGTGATAACCGAGTCTGAAGCAATGTCCACGGATCGAGCTGGAAGGGCATAATATCGGACCTGACCTCCCCCTCTAGGACGACCTCGTCCTCCCCGACCTCCACCTCGAGCTGCCTGAGATGGTGAGGTAGCAGCTGAGGCTGGAAGTATCGCTAGGGGACCTGGTGGCAGACGTGGAACCTGATAAGTCTCTGGTGGTGTACCCGTCCTAACTCTAGGGCAATCCCTGATCACATGACAAAGTTCACCACATCCAAAACAACCCCTCTGAGGGCGTGGCTGCTGCTGCTGACTCTGAACTGGCCTGCTGGACTGGCCGGTGATAGCACCTCGAGCAGAAGGCACCTGAGATACTGGTGGTGCATAATAAGGCTCCCAAGGTCTAGGAGGTGCTGGAATACCACTGGCTGCTGGAAGAGCTAAATGTACCGGGCGACTCACAAAACCCCTACCATAGCGTGCTGCTGGTGCACGAGCTCCTGAGAAATGACCCGTCTCTCGAGACCTCTTGGCCTCTCTCTCCTCTCTGTCCCGGTTCAACATACTCACAGTCCTCCTAGCAATGCTCACGGCCTGCTGGTAAGTGATATCAGTCTCCAACTCCCTGGCCATATTGGTACGAATGCTAGGATGAAGTCCCTCAATAAAACAGCAAACTCTCTCTCTGACAGTAGATACCAAAGCTGACGCATGTCGTGCCAAGTCACTGAACCGGACTGCATACTCTGACACGGTCATAGTACCCTGGCATAGCTACTCAAAATCCGCATGCCAAGAATCCCTAAGACTCTGAGGGACAAACTCAAGCAAAAACATATCTGAAAACTAAGCCCAAGTAAGTGAGGCTGCTTCGTTCAGACTACTAAGCTCAAATGCACGACACCACTGATAGGCTGCTCCTCTCAACTAAAAAGTAGTGAAAGAGACCCCACTCGTCTCCACAATACCCATGGTACGAAGGATGCGATGACACTCCTCAAGAAAACCCAGAGCATCATCTGAAGCTAAATCGTTGAATGCAGGTGGATGGTACTTCTTGTACCTCACAAGACGGAGCTTCTCAGACTCAGATGCAGTTGCTCTGGCCTCAGGCTGAACTGGAGCTGCTGGAGGCATAGGAATATACTCTGGGACCTGCCCCATGTGAACTCTCTGCTCAGGGGTACGGGCTGTGAGAGTCTGTGTCTCTCCCCCGGCCTGTGATGTAGCTGGGGCTATCGGGAGTAGTCCCGCCTGAGACAGAGTACTGAAAGCACTTATGAACTGGGCCAAAGTCTCCTAGAGGGCTGGAGTGATAGTAGGGACCTCTGGTGGCCCTCCATCTGCAGCTGCTGGGGGATCCTCTGCCACTGCTCTAGCCGGTGCTCGGGCTGCACCGCGTGCTCGTCCCCTGCCCCGACCCCTGCCTCTGGTGGCTCTGGCTGGGGGCTCGGGTGCCTGATCATCGGTACGTCCGGTGCGAGTGCGAACCATCTGTAAGCAAGAATAGAATAGAGTTTAAGAATTTTGGGTAGTAGTAACCATCACGAGAAAGGATTCCAAGAAGTATGATCTTTCTTAACAGTTACATAGCCTCTCGAAGATAAGTACGGACGTCTCCGCACCGATCCGCGAGACTCTAATAAATCGTCTTGTGTTGTTGTGACTCCTATGAACCTAGACGCTCTGATACCAACTTGTCACAACCCAATTCTCCCTCCAACTGGGTCTTGTGATGGCACCTAGTCTAGACAACTAGGTAAGCCTATTTGTTCAACAAGAATTTAAGATAACAAGCGAAGACAGTAATAAAATGAACTAAATCCATAGTAATACTCTATGCCACTTGGCATTACAGTTTACTACACCCAAGACCCGGAATATCATCAATACATCACAAGCTAACTCTACGCTTCAAGATGTACAACTGGAAAGAAACAACCGTATAGTATTCTCTACAAGTGCTAACTACACTGAGATAGGAAGGGGAATCGGAGATCTGTGGACGTTGCAGATTATACCTCATGTCTCCTGGCACTGGCTACTGGCTAACGGTGGTACTGCATACTGGAACCTGGATCTGCACATAGGAAAAACATGCGCAGAAGGGAGTGAGTACTCCACATTCGGTACCCAGTAAGTGCCAAGCCTAACCCGAGTCAAGTAGTGGCGAGGTCAGGTCGAGGCCCTACCGAGGTTTGCAAAATAACAGATATAATGAACAAGTAAGTAAAACAGGTAAAAATTAACATAAATTCTAAGTAAAGACTAGCAAGAAAAGGTAGAGTTAAATGCATCAGATCAATGCAATATATATAAAGCTCAATAAAAAAGGAAAGGCACAATGCAATGCAATGTGAGGGAAGGGCTCAGGTCTCTGCCCGCAGTCCCTAGATATGCAATGCAGTATGAGGGAAAGGATCAGGTTTATGCCCGCAGTCCCTGTATGCAATGCAATATGAGGGAAAGGCTCAGGTCTCTGCCCGCAATCCCTATGTATGCAATGCAGTATGAGGGAAAGGCTCAGGTCTCTGCCCGCAATCCCTATGTATGCAATAAAGTATGAGGGAAAGGCTCAGGTCTACGCCCGCGGTCCCTATGTAAATACGTAATATAAGGTGAATCTCAAAATAACATAGTTTAAAGGTTTTAAGAAAATCAATTAGAAATTCCGGAGTAAAAAACTTAAATAAGTTTCAAATAATAGTAACGATTGGAAAACCAGTTAGAAATCAATTTACCAGGGTAAAATCTTAAGTTATTATGCAGTTCAACCGATAATAGTAATAATAGAATTGAAAATGAGGCATTTTGGAGAAAGAAATATGGAACTTCTGTGAAAATATCCCGTGCACGCGCTCGTCACCTCACGTACACAGGGTTTTATAGCAAAAAGCAGTTTAAAATGCCTAAGGGAAATTCCCCAACACAGAGTTAGGCAAGCCACTTACCTCGACTGTGCAAATCAATCAATAATCACGCTCTTGCCACGAGTATCCAACTCCGGGTGGCCCAAATCTATTCAATTCGATGGTATAATGTAAATATAAATTCAAGAAATCAAAATAACTAATTAATTCGTAACTAATACGCGAAATTAGAAAATTTGACCAAAACGCCCCTCGGGCCCACGTCTCGGAATCGGGTAAAATTTATATTTTCTGAACCCTTATTCACTCACGAGTCTAACCATATGAAAATCTCTCAAATCGGAGGTCAAGTACCCAATCAAAACTCTAAAATCGTTCTAGGAAGTTTCTTCCAATTTTCCCCAATTTCAACTCAAAAATCTCGAATTTAAGGGTGGAATTGAAGACTAGAATCATGGAAATTAACCAATGATGGTTAGGAATAACTTACCTATAATTCCCAGACGTGAAAGCTTCCAAGAATCGTCTCTCCCGAGGTCTCAAGGTCCCAAAAAAATGGTGAAAATAACATAAACCCTCGGATTTTAAATTAAGCACACAGGGATTTCGGACCTGCGGTCCATTTCACCGCACCTGCGGAATTATCATCGCAGGTGCGGAAAATCACTTAAAAGCCCTGGGACTGCACCTGCGACAGAAAGGTCGCGCCTGCGATTTCGCACATGCGGAGCCCAGGTCGCGCCTGCGATCCCTGACCAGGCCACTCGAGCTTCGCACCTACGACGTAAGTCCCGCACCTCCGTGCTCGCACCTGCGGAAATTCCATCGCAGGTGCGAAACACTAGATACAGGTCTGGTTCAACACTCTATAAAATTTCCAAACTTCCCGACAAGCATCTGAAACAACCCCGAGGCCCCCGGGACCTCAACAAAACCACCAACTGACCCCAATACCCTATCCAAACTTGGTCGGGCCTTAAAAACACGTCCCCTAACATCAAAATATCCAAAAATGCGTAGATTCAAGCCTAGGAACTTAGGAATTTCTAAGAATTCACATTCGACGCCGAACCACGTCTAAACTCGTCCGAATGACCTCAAGATTTGCACACATGTCATAAATGACATTCCGGGCCTGCTGTCGCTTTCGGAAATCCATTCTGAGTCCGATATCAAAATCTCACCAATCGGCCGAAATCGCCGAAATTCTAACTTTCGCCAATTCAAGCCTAAATCTACACCCGACCTTGAAAAAATAATCTGAACACTCTCCTAACCCCGAAATCACTCAACGGAGCTAACGGAGTCGACGGATTTCCATTCCAGATCTTCCTTCACACAACTCCCGCTACGGTCCAATTTCTAAGGTCAAAACTCACCTTAAAGGACTATATGTCCAAAAACACTCGAATTTTTATCACCCAACGTTCCGACAAGTTTTACTAACATAATAAGACATAGGAGAAGCAGTTATCAGGGGATCGGGGCGCTAACTCTCAAAACGACCGGCCAGGTCGTTACAATCGCAATGCATAACTGAATACCAAAATACCAACAATTCCAAAGTGGTTCAGAATGATCTAATCACTCCAAAACTCACATGAGTCTCTCAGGACCCAGTCCAAACATGTTTAAGAAGTCTGTATACATAAACCAAACCTATCCAAAGCCTCGAAACACCATAAATAACATCCAAATCACCAATCGAAGACCAAATCATTCCTCAAACATTCAAACTTTGTCGAACTCATTTGAATCACACTTACCGGATCACAACCAAACTTTGTACGCAAGTCCCAATCAACCGAATGAACCTATCCGAAGTCACCGAACACCAATAAAAGCCGATAACACCAAAGTCAACATCCCGGTAAAACTTATGAACTCTCCAATTCTTCAACTTGTTATCTTTTGACTAATAGGGCCAAAATCTTCTAGGAACCTCGTAATCCAAATCTAAACATACGCTCAAGTCCAAAATCACCATACAAACCTATTGAAAACATCAAACCCCAATTCCGAGTTTGGTTACTCAAAAGTTAAACCATTGTCCGTTTTTCCAACTTAAGGCTTCCGAATAGAAAATTATTCTTCCAAATCAACTCGGAACCTCTTAGAAATCACACCTAACCATACACGCCAGTCATAATGCATCAAGTGAAACTACTCAAAGCCTCAAACCACCTAACAGAATGTTAAATCTCAAAACGACTGATCGGACCGTTACATTCTCTTACACTTAAACATATGTTCGTTCTCGAACGTGCCAAGAGTTGTTCCAAAACTACTGAATCATCATACACATACCCAGGGGTGATCGCATGTCACCTCAAACCATATAAGCCCATTAACGTGATTTGTACTGAAGATTATTCCTTCAACCTGAATCCATAAGTCTCAAAATTGAATTCCAACATCCAGAATTCCTTATAAGATCTTATTTTTGTATATTTATATTGTACCAAATCCCAACAAGTTGTATCAAATCATAAGTATTGATACCCAATTTTGCCCTCGTATTATAGTATATATACTTTCAAAATATCATTTTGCATCATTACTTAATATACAAGAGTTATACAAGTATTTTCTATAAATATTTATAAGTTTTAAAGTTTTAAAATTGATTTTCTTGCATTTAAATTACTTGATTATGCATCAATTACCCCTTAAATAATTTTGTGATGACTTAATTATCCAAATTTATTACTTACATCAACATATATGTTTCATAATATTTTACTTTATTTTATATAAGTATATTTGTATTATTAAGCTATTTACACAATTTTGCAATAATAGTCTATATACAACAACAACATACCAAGTAATAATAATAGTCTATATGTTGTGCATAATTATATTTTATTACATTATTTGTACCCAAATAACATTTTATACTTTTATAAGGATAAATAATTATTTTCAAGCATCTTACTACACAAACAATATTTTTATTACTTGTTAATTACTTTTTATAAATATTGTCACACCTCCTTTTCCCTTCCCCGGGTAAGGGTGAGATTAGGGGAGTTTTTCCACTTAAAGTGACATTATTCGAATTTGGGATTTTTATTAGTGTTAGAGTCGCCACCCGGATTTTTTACGGTGTTCCTGGACACCATTTATTGAGATCCCAAATCGAGGAATTTTAGACTCTGTTTAAAATTGTTTGTGAACCAGAAATCCGGGTAAGGAATTCTGTTAACCCGGGAGAAGGTGTTAGGCACTCCCGGATTCCGTGGTTCTAGCACGGTCGCTTAACTATTGACATTTGGCCTAATTATCTAATTTTTACATATTTTTAGCCAATTGTGCATTTAGCCTTTTTAATTTTTAGCCGCTTTTAATATTTATGGATTTATCTTGAAACAAGTCATGATGGCGTGCACTTGTCGGTTTTGGACACATTGTAAACACGCCACATAAAATGTACACGCGATTTAGAACGTGTGACTTTTATTGTTTGGAGTTGTGGTCGGGGGCATGAGTTGCCACACCCGAGTGTAGATTACATAATCATGACTATGGTCATGATGGTTAAAATGCTTATTTGAAGCAATAATCATTATTCAATTATTCCCTTAGTTTTAGTCTAAAAGGGATTTTTTGGCCTATATGATGTGTACGTGTTCAAATCATCTAAGACTAAGTTGGCTAGCCTAAAGGCAAATATTTGGTCTATGGCTAAATTTAGCCCCAAATTTAGCAATTATCACTTAGGCCAATCCTATTTTAGGCTATTTGAGAAAAGGTATGAGTCTACACTATTCAGCAAAAGCATACTAAAATGAAAGAATTGTAAAGGGCACAAAACAGAACCATTGATTTACAGTTCTAAACTATAATCAACATTATTGCATTTAGCCATTACAGAGATGTTGTTTAGGAAAACTGTACCTATACACTTTGGAATTCCATTAGGTTTGAAGTAAACAACTTAAGGTGATTTACAGGGATTTTGAGAAAAGCGAGTTTTCTACAGTAAAACTGGAACTTCGGACAGGTTGGTTTTAATATCAAAATCACGTAAAGTTTTAAAGTCACTTTGAATTTAAACTGAATCCTAATAATCGAATCCTAATAATCAGATACCTAACATATGCAATCACTGTAAACTGGGATTATGCGCAGCTTAATTTTAGTACAAAAATTACGTAAGATTTAAAGATATTTGAATTTCCTACAGGATATGCTAACCAAATTTTGACTTAAAGCAGAATATACCGAAAATACAGTACTGAAAGTTTTAGGGCTTTTGTACCCCTTAGGCCCAATAGCCTGGGGTTCAGGCTGGTTCAAGCCTTGACAGGCTATTTCAACAGTCTGGCCCATTTACAACTTAGCAAAATACATAGCATATTACAGCCAGTTCTTGTTTACAACAAGTCTGAAAATAAGAAGTCCACAGATACATTTTCTACATCAGTGCTCAACTGTAAAAAAAATACAGATTCCAAAAGGATAAAAAAAAAGTAAAAAAGGAAATGAAAATACAACTTAAGTGTGTTGCTTCAGCTTGAATCCTCTTGGATTTACCTATGACCAAACACATGTGCCTCTGCTTGTGATTTCTAAACACCCAAAAATAATACTTTATGCATTATTTATGGAGTGAATCTGACCGTTAAAGGGTTAGATTCAGCTCCACCAATGCTTTGTTAAAATTTTATAACCTTAATATTTTAGCAAACCAGTATAGTGATAAGAAAAGTTGAAACCAATGCAGATTTCATGAATAACACAGGATCTAAATGTTTAAAGTGAATCTAACCAAGCTAGTAGTCGGATTCACATTTTTCTAATGCTATTTCATTTAACCTCATGCTTTTATACAAACTCGAACCATTAAAACACATAGAAAAATGTAGCTAAAGTGCAAATTCACATACACAACACTTAAATCAAAACAAAGTGAACCAAACATGTAATTTTAGCATGTATGAGCACATCAACATGTACAAACTGAAATTTATAATAACAACCCATGTAAACACTGATATTCAACAGATTTTCATTCAGATATTTACGTAATACGAGGTAAATGTTACATACCTAAAAAGGGTAAAATAGCAAAGAGAATTTAGACCAAATAAAGGTCAAAGAAGCTGGAAACTGGAGCCTAGCACAACAGCTAGCAGCTAGCAGCAACCAAAATAGCAGTAAGAAAACCTAGAGAATGACAACTTGAATACCAAAAAAACAGCAATAAAACCAGTTCTTCCGGAAAGAAAACCACAAACCAAAATTTTAGACTGTTTTGCACTCATGACTGCAGTATATTTTGTTTCTATTTACAGAGTAATAGTAATGTATTTTCAGGTTCTAAGAGCCTCTTTTCAGATGATAGAAGTGTCTACTTATGGGGTGAAAAGTGTGTATGGCTGCTGAATACGCTAGTCTATTTATAGGGAAATTTAGGGTAGCATATTTAGAGAATATTCTTTATCTTATTAGGATGAAATAGTACATGTACAACTGTCTAACCTTATCCTATTGGACAGTTGTACCCCCTTCTAGAACATTCCTATAAATTATAGCCCTTATCCCTTTTAAAGTTACTGTTTTACCCTTAAAAATATGACTTTATGATATTTTCCTAATTCTAGAAGTTTCTTGGGATGTTACGCCCAAGATTCTTCAATTAAAGTTCCTACATTACCCCTTAGTACCCCTAGAATAACTTCTTTAGTATTTAGGGTTAAGGGTTAGGTTATCCATCAAGTTTAGCTAGTTCATCCTAATTGAGTGATTAACTCAATAGTTAACCTTAATAAAGCTGAATTTTAAACCAACTTTGATCTTAAGTGACTCATTTCCAGAATTTAGGTTAAGATTAATTGAGGTGAACTTGTTAGCTTAGTAGTAGGAAGTTTAATCTTCTTAGTGAGGTTAGATAATTCTAAAATAACTAATTGAATCTTAATTGCCTTATGACTTATGTTAATTAATCCTATTATGTAATTGGTTTAGTAATTAGACCTAATTGGTTGTCTTAAATTAGAAATTAGGATTTTATTACTTTAACCATTAGGATGAATAGTTTTAGAGTTATTTATTAGAAATTAGGGAGTTAGGCTGCTATTTCCTGTAACTCTAAATATGTATGCTTGGACTAAGGTGAGAATTACTTGATTGGTAATGATCAATGACTATTTTATAAGAAACTGAGAAACCCTAAAACTAAATCAGTTTGAGTTATACAACAATCAACAAATGAACCCGTAATTAAGTGCCAATCAATGCTTAATAATAATACAGAGACGAAAAAAAACTATGAAATTTAAACCAATTAGTACAAGAATCGGCAACTATACCTAATTGACAAGATGAACATGCAAATCACAATTCAGGGCCTTAAGGCAGTGATAAAAAAAAGAAACAAGAACAAGAACTACAAAACTTTAATTTGTTAATGTTCGTTCATAGCATAAATCTATCTTCAAGCAAATCACTAAAACAAATAAAGCATGCTAACTCAGATATCCACTAAGTCTAGAAAACTTAAGAAAAAGAAAAACCTTAGTTCAGATTTCATGATTAAGACGGCTTAGGACATAATTTAATCTAGGTAATTGGTTATTAAGCAAATAAAGAGAGATGAGAAGTACCTAGTTAAGTTGGAACAAATTGGCCGAAAAGGTTTGAAGTTGCCGGACCTTGGCCGGACTGCGGCTAGGTTTGGAAATGATCCAAACCCACATGAATCGATAGCTCTCACCAAGAGCTATCGACTCATGTAGGTGTGAGCCATTGGGAGTCTCTGAATCGGCAGGTAGACAAAATCTAGGGTTTAAGTTTCCTAGATCTAAAATTAAAGGATTTCGGGCAATTTTTTGGGGAAACTGAGGGTGGGAGGTGATTGAGGGAAGGAAGGGGATCGCCTGGTATGATTTTGAGGCGATTTGGTGAAGCTCCACCGCCGGCGAGCGATTTCTGACAGGCGGAGATGGGTGGGAGACGGCAGAGTCCGGTGAAGAGACAGACGTGAGGAGAGAGACGGGTGGTGGGGGGTGTAAGACTTTGGCAAATGAGGGGTAGGGGGTTTGGAATAGTTAAATACTAATTGATTAACTAGTTCCCAACTGTTGGATCTAAATAGATCAACGGCTAGGATTGATTTCATAATCGAAACGGGGTCGTTTTGAGGGGTAACGGGGGTGGCCGATTTTTTAGCTTAATTGAGCTAGGTATTTAGGGGGAAAGACCTTTGGGCCTGGGCAATGTCACGACCCAGAATCCTAATCCAGGTCGTGATGGCGCCCAACAACGGGGTTAGGCAAGCCAATATTAATTACACTAAGTGTTACCCTTCCCATTTGATTAAACAAGTCAATATTTACCAATTTTAAATAGTTAAACATGATGATAACTTGATATGAAAATAAAAGCATAACACTTCATGGCCAAAATAAAGCATATGTATGCCTATACAACCCAAAACCTAAAATATACACTACGCGTGTGCCAGGAACTAGTGTACGAGTGTCATGGGCATACTAACGGAATATACAAAGATAATAGTATATACAAGTCCACAGTCTGGATGAGATAGACGGGGAAAACAACAAAAGTAAATGAAACTCCATGGTGCTGCTGGGGATCGCCAGAGGAAGCAGCTCATCGTGAAGTCAAGTCCACTAGCTCAGGGTCTATATCCGGTACAATAACCGGAAGCGCCAACCTCAGTACCTGTACAGTTAAGTACAGAAGTGCAGCATGAGTACATATTAAAATAAATATGGACCCAGTGAGTGTCCCGCCTAATCTCGAAGAAGTAGTGACGAGAGGTCGACTCGATACTCATTAAGGTCCAACAGTAATAACATATGATATAATATAAATAAATACAGTAGGTATGTCAGGAAATAGCATCAAGTACATATCAAGAGCGGAAATCCAAACAACTACTGAATTAAGCAATAATGCACTTTCAAGTGTAGGACCACCGAAACGAAACAATAATCACCAAGTCTTAGATCCGCCATGGCGTACGGCCCGCGCCCATAAGGTACCTACTAAACTCACTGTGGCGTACGGCCCGATCCCATATGTGTACAATACCTCTCAACTCTGTCGTCGCATACGACCCTATCCCATATATATTACAAATACTTTTCAACTACGACGTGGCGTACGACCCGATCCCATATATATTTCAAATACTTTTCGACTCTGGCGTGGCGTACGGCCCGATCCCATATATATTACAAATACTTTTCAACTGCGCCGTGGCATACGGCCTGATCCCATATAGGCATAACCACTCTCAAACTTGTCGTGGCGTACGGACCGATCCCAATATCTTATAATACTTACTTTCCATAACAAATTCCTTTCAATTCAACAATTTTCCATAAAGCCTTAGAGGAACAATACTATACAAAACATGATCTCATAGTACATATGGCGTCACAATGAATCATATAAAGCATTACAAGGAAGCATATAAGGCATTACGAGGAAGCATATAAGACATGATGTGGGCCTAACTACCCGGACATAACAATGATAGCCGCTACGTACGGACTCTCATCACTTGGCGCGTACGTAGCCCCCAAACAATTTACACATAGCATATACATCACCTATGGGGACAATTCCCTCTTACAAGGTTAGAAAGGAGACTCACCTTGTGTCGAATCTACCCCTCGGACCACAACTGCGCCCGAAACTCCGAACTCTACACCCGAGGACTCGCAACTAGCCAAAAGATGTAAAATTAAATCAATGCATGCACAATGTGGGAAATTTTATTAGTTATACAATAAAATCTCTATTCTTGGAGAATTCCCAAATTCCAACCCCGGAGCATGTTCAAATTCCGAAAATTCTCGAAAGGATCACTCACCCATAGCCTAAGGATCATTAAGGTGTGATTTCTACTTGAATTCATGGTCTAAAATGGAAAATCACAAAATCCGCAAGAGCCCTAAAATTACTACCTAATTCCATGATTTTTGATAATTTAGTAGGGAATTTAACTAGGAATTGATGTTTGAAACTAGTAAAACCATGGAATTTACTTACCTCAATAACAGTGGTGGAAGGTTCCTTGAAGAGCTCTTTAAAGACTTGAGGAGGAAGATGAAAATGGAGGAAATAGGCTAAGTCCCGTATTTAATAAAACTGCCCAGGAATTCCTTCACTGCGATGGCGAAAAGGGCCCTGCGATCGCGGCAGAGGTCTTGCGATCGCGAAGGCCAACTGGCCAGACCTCTGCGATTGCGGCAGAGGTCCTGCAATCGCGAAGATTAACTGTGCCCGGCCCTGGCTTGGCACTATGTGATCGCGAGGATGGGGCTGCGATCGCGTAGGGATGGAGTCCAGCCTTCCGCGATCGCGAAGAGAAAGCTGCGATCGCGAAGAAAAATCAGCAGCCCAGCCAAATTCCTTCTCCGCGATCGCGACACACCTTCTGTGATCGCAGAGAAGGAAACCAGACAACAAAAATCTAGTTTTTCCAACCTAGCTCCCGGGGGTCCAAAACTCACCCGAGCCCCTCGGGACCCTGTCCAAAAGCACCTGCAAGTTTGTATTCATGATACGGTCTCGTTCGAACTTCCGGAACGCGAAAAACATCAACGAAACTCAGAATTCAACCCCAAAACCAAATTGAATCAAGCTTAAGAACTTAAGATTCTAGAATTCATCTTAATGCGCCGAACCGGCCTATACTACTCGGAATGATTTCAAATTTTGTAGACAAGTCATAAATGACATAACAGAACTATTCCCGGTCTTGGAATTTCATTCGGGCCTTGGTAACATAAAATTACATTCCAAACCAAATTTCAAATTCTATGAAAATCCTCAAAACTTCATTAACTCTAAATTATCATTTTGATCCGAAACCCGTCAAATCAAGTCCGTTTCTTACCAAATTTCACAGTTAACTTAAATAACACATATTGAACCTGTTACGGGCTCCGGAACCATAATACGGGTCCGACAGCTTAGGTTTCACATCGAGGTTCATTTTCATAAGCCTTTATTATTTTCAGAAAACAATTTTCTTTAAGAATTCATTTCTCGGAATTGGGTCGTGGGAATTCGATTTCGGGCATACGCCCAAGTCCCATATTTTCCCACGGACCTTCCAGGACCTCCAGATCACGGGTCCGGGTCCGTTTACCAAAAATGTTGACCAAAGTCAACTTTATTCAATTAATTATCATAAATTCAACTCTATATCAAGTTTCCACATAAAGGCTTCCCGGCTGCGCACGCACATCGAGGTGAGATTAACGGAGGCTTTCAGGGCCTCGGAACACAGTCATAATTAAATTTACATAAGATGACCTTTTGGGTCATCACAATCTCCCCCTATAAAACAAACGTTCGTCCTCGAACAGACGTAGAATCGTACCTAAAGTGCTGAATAGCTGTGGATATCTGCTCCGCATGCCCTCCTCGGACTCCCAAGTCGCCTCATCGACTGGTTGGCCCCTCCACTAGACCTTTACGGCAGAAATTCTCTTAGACCTCAACTGGCGGTCCTACCTATCAATAATAGCAACTGGCTCCTCCTCGAAGCCCAACTTCTCATCTAACTGAATAGTGCTGAAATCCATCACGTGAGAGAAATCGGCATGATATCTCCGGATCATGGATACATGAAAAACCGGATGAACTCGTGATAAGGCGGGAGGTAAAGCGAGCTCATAAGAAACCTCCCCGACTCGCCTCAACACCTTGAAAGGGCCTATAAACCTGGGGCTTAACTTGCCTTTCTTCCCGAATCTCATGACACCCTTCATCCGCGAAACCTTTAACATAACCATACACTCGTCGGACCACCGAAACGGGGCATTCTTCTGAGTCAATATGGTAAATAGAGATGCAATAGAAGAGAAACCTTCCACGAATCGGCGATAATAGCCTGCTAGGCCCAAGAAACTCTTGATCTCTGTAGCTGAAGTAGGGAGCGACCAACTCTGAACCGCCTCAATCTTCTGAGGATCAACCTTGATACCTTCTCCGGATACCACATGCCCCAAAAATGTCACGGAATCTAACCAGAACTCGCACTTGGAGAACATAGCATACAACTTCTGTTCCCGCAAGGTCTGGAGCACAACTCTCAAATGTTGCTCATGCTCACCCAGGCTCCGCGAATAAATCAAGATGTCATCAATGAAGACGATGACAAAGGAATCAATATACGACCTGAATACCCTATTCATCAAGTCTATGAATGTTGCTGGGGTATTAGTTAAACCAAAGGACATCACCAGGAACTCATAATGGCCATATCAGGTACGAAATGCAGTCTTCGAACATCTGAAGCCCGAATCTTCAACTGATGATAACCCGATCTCAAATCAACCTTGGAAAACACACGAGCACCCTGCAACTGGTCAAATAAGTCATCGATGCGCGGCAGATGATACTTATTCTTAATAGTAACCTTATTCAGCTGGCGGTAATCAATACACATCTGTATAGACCCATCCTTCTTCTTCACAAATAGGGCTGGAGCACCCCACAACGACGCACTCGGCCTGATGAACCCCTTAGCCAACAACTCCTCAAGTTGCTCCTTTAACTCTTTCAACTCATAGGAGCCATACGGTACGGGGGAATGGAAATAGGTCGAGTATTTGGAGCTAAATCAATACAGAAATCAATATCTCGATCTGGAGGCATGCCTGGAAGATCTGAAGGAAATACGTCTGAAAACTCTCGCACCACCGGCACTGAATCAGTGGTCGAAGACTCGGCGGTGGTGTCCCGCACATAAGCAAGGTAAGCCAAAAAACCCTTCTCGACCATATGCCGAGCCTTCATGAAGGAAATGACCCGGCTGGAGGCACTAACTGAAGAACCTCTCCACTCTAGTCTAGGCGACTCAAGCATGGCTAAAGTGACTGTCTTGGCATGGCAATCTAAGCATCATGATAAGGAGATAGCCAATCCATGCCTAGGATAACCTCAAAATCAATCATATCCAGCAATAAATGATTTGCTCTGGTATCGAAACCATAGAAAGTGATCACACAAGACCGATAGATCCGGTCTATCACCAGAGAATCGCCCACAGGAGTGGACACATATATAGTAGAACCCAAGGACTCACGAGGGACATCCAGAAAATGAGCAAATAGCACTAAAACATATGAATATGTGGATCCTGGATCAAATAGTACCGAAGCCTCTCTACCATATACAGAGATAATACATGTGATTACAGCATCTGAGGCCACTGCATCTGATCTGGACGGAATGGCATAAAATCTGGCTGAGGCTCCGGAAGACTGAACCCCCCCAGAATGAACAGGAACTAACTGACCTCCTCCTAACTGGCCTCCCCCTCTAGGACGACCCCTACCGACCTGTCCTCCACCTCGAGGTGGCCGGACTGCTGGTGCTGAACTCCTAGGTTGATAACTCTGCTGCACTACATTGCCCCGATACCTAGGAAAATACCTCCACGTATGACCCGACTCCCCACACTCGAAACAACCTCCTGGCACTACAGCCCACTACCCGAAAGAGGAAGAACCCTGAATAGCCGGAGGGCGGTGTGAACCCTCTGGCAAGACATTGAAATAGGAACTAGAGGATCTCTGATGACTGGAATAACCACTGGGTGCGCTCTAAATGGCTGGAGGACAATAGGAACGCTCTGGAATGGCGCTGAACTAAGGCCTCACTGAACCACCTCGAGGGGGTAGTGGGGGTGCTGAATATGACGGTCTACTGGGCTGACAACCCCCGAACTGACCCCTGCTCCTAGCTGAAGCATCCCTGAACTCTCTTGAGAACCTAGCCCTCTTGTCCTGCTGACCCTGCTGACCTTGTTCCCTGCTCTTCAACTGATACCCCTCAATCCGTCGAGCTATCTCGACTACAAGCTGGTAGGGGGTACCCATCTCCACCTCTCGGGCCATAGAGGCCCTAATACCTGGATGCAAGCCTGCCACAAACCGCCGCACCCTCTCGGCATCAGAAGGAAATATCATAAGGGCATGGCGAGATAACTCAGAAAATCTACCCTCATAATCAGTCACTGACATCTGCCCCTGCTCTAGTCGCTCAAACTGACCCCGTAGCTCCTCCCTCTCATAAGGTGGAATGTATCTGTCTAGAAATAGCTGAGTGAACTGATCCCAAGTGACAGGAGGAGAATCTGCTGGTCTGCTTAGAATATAGACTGCCACCACCTGCGAGCTCTGCCCTCTAACTGAAATGTGGTGGAATCCACCCATGGGAATCCAAAATCCTCATGTTGTGCAGTCTGTCCCTGCACCTATCAATGAAATCTTGAGCATCCTCACCCCGCTCACCCCTGAAGACTGGAGGGCGAAGTCGGGGCCATCTATCCAACATCTTCTGCTGGTCACCCTCTGCAACAGGCCTAGGCTCTGGGGCTGCTACTACGGGCTAAACCCCACCCACGGGCGGTGTGCCCGGGGTATGATGTGTTGCTGCTGCCTGACCTATGGCCTGAGCGGTA
>ML245569.1:899-46654 GCA_005239495.1 Nicotiana undulata
TGTAACATGATTACAAAACAGAGATTTCAACAACAAAAATTAAAACTAACAAATTACAAACAAAATTAAAAATGTTTACCGTCAATAAAATTCTTTTCGGAGCCAATTTTGGGGATTTTTTATGGTGCTTCTTTGTTTCGTGTTTTGTTGTAGACGTAGACATTTTAGCTTTTTTTTTTGAACTTTTGGGGCTTCTTCCACAAAATCATCATCTACACAAACATCCTTCCCCTTCCTTTTTAGATGTTTGTCGATAGGTGTAGAACTTCCAGCAACATCTATGTTGTGTAATCTTTTTGTTCTCGACTCAGCCCTCATTTGTCTGGGTGAAGAAGACTGTATGGTATGATGCATTGCATGTGTTGATCTTGGTTTTTTTGCTGGTGATTTGGGTGTTAAAACACCCAAATCGAATGATGGAATGTCGACTACTGCTGATTTTTGGACTGCTTTCTTTGGATATTTGGATTTCTTCATTGCTGAACTAGAATGGTGAACGTGTGTCGAAGCCTTGTAACAATGGTGAAGGTGGTCGACTGTAACTAGACGTGGGGGGGAGGGGAGTTAACGGGGTTAGTGGAGGGGGTGAGGAAAGAATGTGAAAGTAAAAGTGGGGGAAAGTTACTGCTGTGGGGGGTGTCGAAGATTGTGAGTTGATAGGAGAGAGAAACGTGTATGTGTATTAATTTGTCCTATAATTAAGCCTAAAATAAATGCTTACTTAATTATACCCCTAATTTAAATTATGGTATATAATATGTAATTAGGTGTATTAAATATAATTATCTATAATCTTAAATATTAAGGGTAATAGGGTTTAATATATGACATATAAAGGTAAAAATTTCTTAATTAAATTGTATTCTGAATTTCAATTTTTCAATTTTATTTTTCACCACATATTTAGTTTAAATTTTGAGGACAAAATAAGTATCCGCTACCTTACTAACCCAAAAAAATGGCTATTTGTGTACTTCCCCCAAAAGAACTTTGAATTGAGGGCCAAACCTTCATATCAACAGCCTTTTGGTAGCGTTAACGGCGGTGCACCACCACACCTCCGCCGTAAGATGGAGGAAGAAAAGGCCGCAGCATACTACGACGAGCTCACACGGAAAGGAGAAGGCGCCGCAAAGTTTAAGCAAGGCCTAGGCTTTTCTTCAACTTCCAACAACGACGCCGTTCCCTCCCGTGGCTCTGCTCTCGTTTCTTCCTCTTCATTTCTATGTAGCTTTGTCAGAGCATCAAGCCCGTCTAAAACTACCGAGTTCGAAAGACAAGCTCAACTTCAATCCATCCAAAACAAGCTCAAGCTCAAAAAGAAACCTAAAGACGATGAAAATTACGACAGTAGCCTTTCTTATAGGGTTTCATCAAAAGGAAAAAACAGTAGAAGCCGAAGTCCAAGCCACGAAAGGCATTCGCGCCGGAGAAGTCGAAGTCCGAGCCGGACATCAAAGCGCCGGAGCCGGAGCAGAGGTAAAGATAGGCGTTCCAGACGCCGGAGTCGGAGTCAAAGTCGAAGCCGAGATGCTTATAGGTCGAATCGTCGATATAGGTCTAGAAGTAGAAGTAAAAGTAGAGATAGAGGTAAATATAGGGAAAAAGAGAAGAAGAGTAGAAGGAGGTCAAGGAGTGTGTCACCACGGGATCGAAGATCGGAGAAAGATAGTGCTGCTACGGTTGATTATAGCAAATTGATTGAAGGTTATGAAAATATGGTAATTTTTTCATAATTTATTTCTCAATTTAGCTTGTGTGATTATAATTTTGTGCTATTTTGCTGCTAGTATAAAATGCACTGTCAATGGCATTTATAGGATGACGAAAAAAATGGCATTTATAGGATTAGGCAGTGCCTTTTTGTGGAGAATCACACTACTGACAAATACTGTGATTATGACAGCCAGATAAGGTAATTTTAATGTACTGTAGGGTTTTAACAAATTGCTGGAATGTGTAAAATGTGCGGATTTATGTGCACGCTTACACGTGGATCTGAGTTAGTATATATTGAGGTTGCACAGTCTCGCCTTCTAATTCAACGATATAAAGTATCTCACAGCGATTGCTGAACGGGAAGAGTGGATAATGTTGGCTGAACATGTTACCATCATGTTTTATGCTATAAGAATGACTAAATTTGCAGAAGTGCAGAACTTCAGATAGACTATTAGCCAACTTTGTTGATTTCAGTAAATGTGTTTAATACTGGTATACTTACAAATTTACTGGAATTAAAGAAACGAGGAATCTTCTGATTATTGAGCTCATATAACAGACAAATTGATTGCATAACAAATTTTACCAATGCTCCAATATCCATAAATTTCCTCTTAACTATTCATCTGAGATTTCAAATCTGTGATAATGGACTCTAAAGCACCTATATGACTACCAAGTTGATGCAACTCATTTCTTGGATTGTTAGGCTGAAGTTTGTTATTGGACTCTGATATTATATCCTCTAAGATCTTCAAGTACTTTGTTATTTGTTACGAAGGCTGACTTTGTTTATTTGCTTATTTAATTTTTTGCTGCTACTTTGAACAGACTCCAGCTGAAAGAGTCAAAGCCAAAATGAAACTTCAGCTATCAGAAACTGGTATTTTTTTAATTTCTGTTTCTGCTCTTTTTTGTGTATGGAACTGTTACTAATTGTTATAAATTTCTTCAAATTGTGGATGCCTACTATTTAAGTTGGCTGTTTGATGTAGTATACAGTAGATATTAATTATTTGTATACTGCCTTATAAAAAAAAAGTGTATACTGGTTCGTGAGATATTACCTAATCGTGCTGATAATTATTGGGCCTTAAGTCCTCCTACAAAGAATGTTAATAATAATGATGGGGTTCCTAAAAGGAAAATCTGAGCCTGCCATCAGCACATGTAAGACATGACAAAAGAAGTACGTCATAGAGCATATTGTTGCTTATAGGTTTATGCGAAGTAGCTATTTCCTAAGTTTTTGCTTTTGTTCTACATTTCTGCTTCTTAGTAGCTATTCTACAATCTCAATACAAAAGCTGGAAGAGGTTGTAGTTTGTAACTCAATATGAGTTAGGATATAATTGGCATATTGTATTCTTTTGTAACTTTTTGACAGCTCGAAAAGATGAAACAAAAGGCATGGGCTCTGGATGGGAGCGTTTTGACTTCGACAAGGATGCCCCCTTGGATGAAGAGGAGATTGAAGGTTAGCTATTTGGCTGCTATTGCTTACTTATGGACTTTGTCAAACTGAATCCTTTTTTATATCACTTATAGTATGATTGTTATTCTCGTGACAATAAGGCGGCGCTAATATGGTTATAGGATGAACTGCTTACTAAAATCTGATTCCAGGCTTCTTGGGCTGCTCTAGGAAAGGCTGGATTTCGATACTGTTCCTTTATTTACGAACTACTGGTGAATTTGCAAGTGATGTACATACTTATTTGCCTGGTTAATTGTAGCATGCTAGAAATCCTCAACGTAATTATGATTTAAGGGGATACAACGTTTCCAATATATGAGCAGTCAATGATGATGTAAAATGCCAGGCTAAAACATGTAGGAACTCCAACAAAGATGTTTGACAGTAAAAGTTTGGAAAAGGGAGTACTCATAGGCTATCCCTGCTTGTATGTGAAGGATTTGCCTAAAATGTGTTGTGGACCTTTCTCAATAAACATCTTGTATTGGATGAGGTCAGCCCAAATAGAGCAAATGTACATATTTTATACATATCACGTGGAGATATGGATGTGATGCCTGGTTTTTTATAGCAAAGCTGCTTTATTGCAGCAATTACCTGATTATGTGTGATGTTTGCGTGAATTTAAGATGACTTCCTAACAGGGGCATAATGATATTTTTATTTGTTTACTGTGGGCCTGCAGGAACCTTCTTTCTTGCTTGTATCAATGTTTATGTAGACAGAAAGGTTCCTTACTATATACTGATACTGATAACATTGTTGACTGCTTCAGCTGCAGAAGATGATGCTGCTTTAGTCAACCACATTGGCAAAAGCTTTCGGTTTTCTGCGGTGGAGGTATGTGCACCTTTTCTTTGTGTTATCATTTCCTTCTCATAACAACATGATGCAAATGGGCTCTGGTCATGTCAAAGGGAGTGCGAACTGATGTTGGTTCTGTTATAAAATTTTGTTGATTTGAAGACTAGGAGGGAGGAACAAATCAAGGCTGCTCATGATGAGGCTATTTTTGGAGTTCCCTCACTACTGCCACTTCCGCCTTCCACCGAAACTGATTATGAAGCAGAAGAGGATAATGGCAAAAAGGACATTTCTGAAACTGCCCCTGCCACAAGTCTCATTGGTGGGCAGGTGATATCTTAAATCTTGACATTGCACTTGTTGCTAATTATTACACGGTTAGGTTTTTGCTTTTTATCTTGATTTTTTAGCCCACTGTGCTTACTCATGCTTGTCATATATGAATTTAGGCACTTGCAATGCAACAAGGTTCTTGGCGTGATCGTGCGCGTAGATAATGAATTCGATGACTGCTTGGAAGATTTGTTAAAACAAAGTGTGACATGATCATGCTAATACTTATTGATGACTTGATGATGCCAATGGAGGGTTTTTGTTTTTGTGCTCCTTTTAGATGGGTTGTGGCCGCCTGTTGGTTTTAGAGGAGCAAATCCCTCGTTTTAAACCAGGCAAATTGGGATGGAAAGGATATCTATAGAGTTGGCTTTTCAGCCTTAATATCCATAGTAGTTACGTGTGTGTCTGTTCTAATTTTCATATGGAGAACTAGCCTGTATTAGCTTAAAACAAGAAATTCTGTAAATATTTTTCTTTGGTATTCTCAACTTTGAGCTCAGCCCTTGTCTCTTGTTGTATGTGGAAACATACTGCATTGGCCAGATTCATCTATATCTATTAGTCAATTGGTTATGTAAACATAGGTCAATATAATGGTGACAACAAATTGCAGTAGTACGAGTGGATTGCTTAGTACAACCTAGTCATGTTTCTTCCTTGAAGAATACTGTAACCCTTTATTACTTATGGTCTTGCACTGGATAATCAATAAGTTAGTTCCTTTGTTCCGCACATGTCAACCATGTATGCAGTGATACAGTAACTCGTTTTGATTGGCAATACGTAACGTTAGAGTTCTTGATTGGCATAAACACTAGATGCCTTTATAAGTATTTTTATGAATGAATTAGTATTCGCTCGTTTTTCTAATATCTTTTTTGTAAAGTTTCTGGTTTACTCTTGAAATGGCTTTCGGCTATTGGATGGACAGCTGGAAAAAATCACTCTGCAACTCCAAGAACAAGATAAACTTGTTTATACTGCTCCATTTTAGTCTTTTAGGGTCATCTGCGGTCTTTTCCGGTTATTTTGTTTCAAATTGCTTAGTTCATCGGATAAGTGTTCTTTTTCTAAAATTTATGTATAAATATCTGAGTCTTTAGCTCAAGTCACTTTATATAAGTTTATCATTGAATAAAAATACCCCGCAGCTAGAATTGGTCATGCTGCTGCAGCAGCAGCAGCAACTAAAAACTCAGTATAGTCCAACGAGTAAGGTTTGGGGAGGGCAGTATGTACGCAGACCTTATCTTACCTTGAAGGTAGAGAGGTTGCTTCTAATAGACCCTCAGTTCAAGGAAGTTTAAAGGAAAGATGAAAAAAAGAAAAAAACAGTAGCCACAAGCAACATCCACAACAACATAATAAGAAAATGAAGCGAAAGGAACGACATTTAATAATTGAAACCTAACATTAACAGAATACAAGACTAACACTAATACTCCTGGTATGGAAAAGAAAGAACCACGACTACCTATCAGGCTTCTACCTTAATTCTCGACCTCCATACCTTCCTGTCAACGGTCATGTCCTCGGTAAGCTTAATGATGCCTTTTGCTGTTCCACGTGACCTCCCCAAGCTTTTCAGTGAGTTATTGACAAGCATGAACACACTCTCCAGTAACCTTACACATGACAAAATTTCTTTCACCATACTGCAAAGAGCGAAGAAACTTAGGGTGGAAAATGCTCAACATCCATTTCATATCTTATTCCTCTGAGTAGACTCTTTGCTGTTTCCTTCTCCTGCATCAATAAGCAAAATAGAACGAGGGAAGCAGCTAAAAAGTTTGTTTACATGAACTATACATAGGCACTGAGTTATTGACTCTTAGTCTAATTAAAAACAAATATAAACTTACTGGGCCAGAGTAATCAAGAAGGCGGGTGCAATAAACCTCTGCTTCTTCAAATCTCTTTTGAGTCTTATAGTATCTAGCAAGGAACATTAAGGCTTCAACCATGTTTGGACCTTCTCGTTCTTCAGCTTCCATCCTTTCCAAATCCTTCTTGTAGTAGAATGCTGCTTCATCAGAACGGTCAAGTTCAGCATGCAGTTTTGCCAGCTGGTGAAGAGCAATAGCTTCTCTATCGTTACAATTTGCAGCCCTTCTGTAACATTTGATTGCTTCTTCAAGCATATGAAGCTGTTCTGTCTCATAGCATTGGGCCATTGCAATCCATAACCGAGAATCATTAGGCTGCAAGAACACTGACTTCTTAAAGTAATTAAGGGCATAATAGGGCATTCCCATCATCTCATATGCTTGCCCTAACCCATACCAGGCTCGATAATCACATGGGTTTATGTCCACAGCCCGCCTATAGGCATCAACTGCTGCTGGAGTGTTTTTCATCTCAACATATTCATGGCCCATAAGTGTCCAAGCTGACAAATAATTTTTGTTTAATTTGAGGGCCCTCCGAAAATACATAACCGACTTCTCATGCTGCCCCTTCAAACTGTAATAGTTCCCAACAATGCAACAAGACTCTGGCCTGTATTTATCAGTCAAGAATACTCTGTGTGCGAGATAACTTAAGGCTGAACAACATTCCTTGGCATACAGCACGTTGGAATACATATCCATGTCTTCAATCCTGTAAGGGTCATTTCTTAGAAGTTCTTCAAATATAACTTCTACTTGTTCAAATTCTCTCAGGCTGTATTGAGCTTTAGCGATTTGGGCCTGGACATAATTGCTAAAGCTGAAAGTTCCTTGCAAGTGCTCATATTTTGCCAATGATTCATTGTGCAAACGGAGTTCCTGGTAAGCACTGGCTAGGAAGAAGTCTTTCATCCAGTGGTTATCAAGATTCAGACTCTTCAACGTCTCAATTGTAGTGCACAGTGACTGCAATTCAGACCAAGCACTCCAGTTCCAAGGATAGCTATTTACTGACTCAACAAGAACTGACCTAGCAAGATTGTCACTTCCTTTCTGCTTAAGAACAAGTCCGTACAAGTAAAGACAGAAGGAGTCTATTGTTCCATTTTTGCGAAGTGCAGACAACTCTCGCTCAAGAGAAACCAGTTCCTTGTTCACAACATCACTTTTGCCTAAGGGTCCCTCAAGTTCAATTATCTCTTCTTCTTTTCGCTTTTCCCCAGCCTTCAGGAAGAAGCGAGAAGCAGAATAAGTATCAAGGCTCATCTGGTACATTTCATGATAAAAAGAAATGGAATAACGCTACTTCAGGTTGTATTTCTTTTCATATATTTGTAGAAGTTTGATAACATCTGAGAACCAGACTAAGATGAGATTTATTCAAACGGTGGCACTATCATTTTCAAAGCAAAACACAAATAGCAATAGGCAAACCATCAAAGGCCTCCGGCTTGGAATTGAATATAGATAAAGATTTGATACCTACTCATCCTTATGTCTTTTCTAAATTGCTAACTCAAAAACTTAATTAGGGAGAAGAAGAGTGTTAAATAGAAAATTGGAGTGCACTACCTTTCCTCCCTTTGACCATTTTCTGTTACCAGTTGGGTTAGGAATGGAGATTAAGAAAAGGTGGCTAAGGGCTATTACATTTGTATTAGTCAGGATTTGCCTCAAATAGCTCCTTGTGCTTCTATTTTATGAGAGGCTTTGCCAAAGATTGGACATTCAGGAGTTAGTTTGAGTCACTATATAGTTAACACTAGTTTATTACTACTGATTATTTTTTACAACTGTTTACACTGGTTTATTCTTGAATCCACGAGCGAGGTTAATCGTTTGGAATAAGGAATAAACGAAAGTAAATCAAAAAATTAGATGGGAGGAGCGACAACATGACAACATAACTAAATATATTCAAATATATTTTCTGGTCCAACAGCAGCACTTATTGGGCAAGTTGAGAGATAAAGAAAAGAGACAAACACCATTAAACATTTCATAGTTTGGAGTGATTTACAATTCTAATAGAGATACTTAGACCCAAATCAGCAAACTTTCAGCAGTTACACAAAGAATGATAAGATGCTAGACTTCAGATATGTGACTTAGAAGCAAAGTTGAAGGAGAGCTGTTTAAAAACGTGAAAGTAAAGGAAGCTCTATAAGACCATTCACCCTCCTTCCTCCAGTTTGGTGAGGGGTAAGCCAAAGAAACGAGCAAAGGAGAAAGAGTCATATAGAGACTACAAATGCACTAGCAAGCCAACATGCAGCAAGATAAAGGCTCCCAAAAGCTTAGCAATCTTTTCTTGAAAAATTGAAGAGACAACACACAAAAGAATAGAGCTTTCTAACTGGTGGATTTCTTTCTTCTTTAGAGCCATCCAATTTAGAAACAGAAATGTCAACTTTCCGTTAAAAGAAAGCACTACCCGCATATACTACCAGAATGTTCTACTACTTTTATACTTCTATATACTCTAGAGGACCTTTCCCTTCCTTCTTCCTTGGAGACTAAATTAAATGGCAGATTTGACATGCTACCCCATCAAACACAATGAAACGTATTCTAGAGCTTATCCTGATGCGAATGAAAGGTCAAAGATATGAGATACAGGGAGGGAAGACCTTTCATACATTTACTTATAGAATGAAACTATCTTGAAGGAGACTACACGATTCAAAATCTTGGAACATTAGTAAGACGAAAAGAAGATATTAGTTTCTCACTATCATGGAGATAATTAGATCATAACCCATCTAGACACTATCTGAATCTGCAGCTTCTGTTTATTCATAAAATGAATGACATGGATAACAAAAGCGAAAAACGTGAGTGTTAAAGACTTCAATAATGAGAGACACCATTTTTGTTGAGAGTACCAAAGTGAAGAAAATCATTGTTGATTCCGAAGTTATTTTCTTTACTTCACCTTAATAAGTAAACACAAACATAGGAGACTTAGAGCCCGTTTGGACATAAAAAATTTTTTCCTTTTTTCCAAAATTTTTTCGCTTTTCTTTGAAATCAGCATTTGTTCATAAAATTTCCAATTTTCACTTGAAGATGAATTTCGGAAATTTTCGAAAATTTGAAAAATTGCAAAAAGCTGTTTTCAAAATTATAACTCAAATCACTCACAAAACTTTAGAAACAACCCAAAATTATATTTATGTCCAAACACAACTCTAAATTTCAAATACCATTTTCACTTGAAAAAATCTTTCTCCATATTTTGGAATTATACAATTCTTATGTCCAAACGCCCACTTAGGCACATCCACATGCATATAATACCTAAAGAATTCATGAGACAAAAAAAGGACATAAGAATTCAGTGATTGACAATAAATTTTGGATCTCTCATATCCTTATTCTTTAAAAGGTCCCTTTAACACCTTAGAAATGCAATGTATTCTTAAATAGTGCAAATCATAATTAGGTAACAACACAGGAGCATTTCCTAGCCATAACTTCTCCTTGACCATTCATTTACCAATCAATGTGAATTATCCAGGTCGCATTCTCCAAAAGGCAACTATCTCAAAACCGAAATTCTCCAAGCTTTAAATGACATAACTGTCATTGGTTTTGTTAACGCCACTTCCTGACTTGACTCTCGAAATTTCCTTAGCTGAAATTTGACCAGTTTTGAGTAATATATTTGAATGCACTCCAGGTGACATTACTGTTTCATATTCACCAATTAAAAATTTCATCTCTTTTATTCAAGTAACAGCATACTCTTCAATGTTAAGCTAGTGCCTTATAATGGGAAAACTCTTAACAACTAGTCAAATATCGGATTGACTCTCTAACTGATCAACTCACCAATCAACCAGCTACGCCTCAATCCTGAACTAGTTGCAATCAGCTATATGAATTCTCCTTTTCTTAAAATTAAACTATTTTAAGTCTTGTACATGGCACACTCTCTTTCTTTATTCAGGCTTGGGACCGATTTTGCTACACGGAATTCAGATTACACAAAGTTACCAGATTTATCCTCTTAGTTATAATAACGAAGAGGAGGGTGGGCGGAGAGACCAAAATGAGCAGAAAAAGATAGATTGATACTCTCTCAGCCCCAACTTACGTGATGAAATTTCCTTTTTAGTCTGTGCAAAAAAAAAATGACACCTTTTATATTTTAAAACAATTTAACTTTAAACTTCTCATTTGATTTATAGCTAACACAAATTTCTATAGGTTATTTTAGACCATAAGTACAAAATCATTTTTTGATAGATTATGTGCCCAATGGAACACCATCACATTAAACTGGGACGGAGGGAGCAAGAGGGTCAGATGAACAAACCAAGTAAAGAGCATAACACCGCAAAAAGACAGCTTTTTTGCTTGTCTGGTCGCGAAGCACGTGAGTTGCACGCCGGTACTCACGGCAATCAAAGTAGGACTTAGCAAGCAGGTAAAAGTCACTGTCAATGGCGGTGTCGCTGCCATCATCCTCCAACGCCACCGGTGGTGTCGCCACATAGGATGTACCGGCCACCGGTGTGGAAGTGAAAGCAGTAGCAGGTTCAGTGGCTGTACGGAACCGGCGACGAATGCTGGAGCTGCCACGCTGGAATCTAGTGTGTGATGGCGTGTACTTTGTTGGGTCTTGCTCTATTCCAACTAACTGCTCCGCTGCCCTGTTTAATAAACCAATTTTCCATCAGAAATAATTATACATACCTCAATGAGAAAATTAGGGTTTAAGGAGATACCATTTGGAGGCAAAGTAGAGGCAACGGTCGTTGAGCTGACGGACAGCGGCTCGTAGCTCGTTTCTGCAGTTTTCTTTGATACCCATTTGATGTGAAGAATTTCTTGTAATTCTGAAATTCTACATACAAAATTTGAGGGGGCGGTAAAAGTGGGGGCGAGGGTAATGGAACGACCCAATTGGTGTAACAGAAAGATTACTTCGCCGGGATCTACACTGGTTTAGTAGGAGAGCCGGATGACGACGAGATTGCCGGAGCGCCGGTTGACGGCGAGGTAGGGGATGGAGTGGGCTGCGCGGGTTGGAGGTTTTTTGAAAACCAATGTACTACTGCGAGGTGTCTGGCCTAATTTGTATGATTGTATTTGATTGAACCAAATGAAAGGGAGAATTAATCTTATAATTTGTGTTTTATACATTCTAATTTTTTTATAGCTAATATGTCTCATTATAGATAAATAAAAATTTAAAGGTAAATTATTTTTAAATTTAACAATATATCATTTGAAACAACTAAATGAAAAGAATTTATTATTAATTATTAATCTATATATATCTATACTATATTAAAAGTACGAAGGTCCTAAGCGAAATATCGTCCGCCTTTTTTATCCTTTAATAATAGAGTTTACACTGAACAAAATAGCCATTTAGTTATTTTTCTAATATTTAAAATTTTGAAATAGAATAAAATTTTGATTATAATATCTTTCCTTATTTAAACTAAAGTCTTATATTTAGAACTTTTAAATCTATTAGTATAATCAATAAATCTTTTCCTTAATTATGTAACATAAATGTAAGAAAAAGAGTATGGCAATAATACGCTTCTTAATTATGGAACAATTTTTTTTTTTTAATTATTTACAATACAATATTGTAGAAACTTGCGTATACTATAAACAAGTTTACTCCTTATGCATTTAAATTATAATTTTGAACTTTTATATATCTTATGCAATTTGAACTTAAAAATTTAATTATTAAAATATTTATAATTTTTGAACATTTTTATATCTTACATGTTTTGAACGAGAACATTTAATTATTAAAATATTTATAATTGATATTGTGATCGAGGGAAACCCACAAAAAAATGCGAGGAAAAAATTAACTGATAGCTTGAGCAAAATGCTCTAGCCTTTAAATTTTATTCAGGTACGATGTAAGCATCAAGAACTCTATTGAGTATTTCAAGCAAGAAATTTTTTATTGATTCTAAAGTCGTAAAAAATATTATTTGAGATTATTATTGAACAATGTCAAATACTTTTTTTGCGTTTGAATACTTACTAATGGTTGGGAAAAAAATTAATTTTTATAATAATTAGGACTTTGAATCAACTAAATTTTATCTATTATATATTTCTTATTTGAATTATCAAATCATAAAATATATGATTTTAAAATTAATTAATATAAAATATGTTCTTATTTGAACTATCTAGCATAAATATAATTTTTATAAAATCCTTTGCACTGTGTTGACTTGACTATGCGTTAACGAATCATATTCAAATTAAATACCAGACGAACATAATACTTTCATCTTTCATATTTTATATTTTATATCCCTTTTGCAGATGTTTGTGGTTTTTTTTCGAGCATAAATTTTTTTTAATTTTTTTTGGGTATTAATGTGAATAAGAAATCAAAATTACAAATATAGGTAAATACATTGGAAAATATTTCCAATGGCACAAGAAAGATTTGAATCAACTTGGATTGAACGCGTGTTTAAATTCTTATTCCCTAAATAATATTATCACTGTATGTACATCAGTGAGTATAGTTGCTGAAATAGACATTTTTATCGATCAATACTTCTTATATCAAGTACATTTTATCCTTCAAATGACTAATTTCTCTTGAATTATTTAATTGAAAGTACTCAAATTCTTAATCATTTTAAGCCTCTTCCTAAATATTAGAGAAAGGACCATGAAAGATATTATAGTTATGTTATATGGTTTAAATAAAGAATTTTTTTATATAAAGCGAAAATTTAATTAATCTTAAATTTCTAAATATTAGAAATTTTAAATTAACAATATTTTTTTTATTTGAAATATAGTATAAATCATAATATTTAAAACTTAAAAACACGTTAAAATTTACCTTATTTAATTATTTCTTTTAATTCTGATATGACGATAAACTTAGAGACAAGTATGAGTAGTAAATAGTAAGATTGTTCGTGTGACAAAGCTATCCAATGCCACATATCAACATCATTCGTAAATTAAGTGCGATAATATCATTTGAAATAGAGTTCGAACTTGTATGAATTTTTGGGGGGTTTAAAGTTAACTAATACAAATAGAATTTTATATACAAATTCCATTTGAATAATAGTATTGCATAGCTGAATGATTGGAATAGACTTCCAATTAAGGCTACGTGAACTTTTGTGGAACAAAATATCTTTCGTTATTGAGTTAGCAAAATAGAGTGAAAGTCATTATTTTTAAGAATTTACACTATTTTCTTTAAATTCTATTTCATGACTCAAAACTCAAATTTTTAATAATTTTATGTGGGTTTTTAAAAATCTTTTACTTAGCGCCACAAGGTACACGCGCAACACGCGTACCATAAGACTAGTACTATATTAAAAGCACGAAGATCCTTAGCGAAATATCGTTCGCCTTTTTTGCCCCTTTAAATAAAGTCGCACTGGACAAAATAGTCATTTAATTATTATTTTAATATTTAGTACTTTAAAATCGACTAAGGTTTTGGTTAATAAATTTTTTCCTATTTGAACTAGGTAGAAATTCCTAAAACTTAGGAATTTAAAGTCAATTAAAATTTCATATTACATAATTTTTTCCTTATTTGAACTATATATGTAACTTAATTATCATTTTTACATGTTATTTTTCATGGATGAAAAGAGTAAATTAATGAAACTAAACTAGCTAAGTCATCCTACAATTTTTATGCTAATATTTAAAAGGAAACGTTAAAAAAATGCATGAAAAACATAAATTGATTCACAAAAACATAAAGTAGGCATGTGTTTTAGACTTTAAAGAGCAATCAGGACGATCCGTTTTTCTTTTAACACACTCAATTTTTTTGTCTACTTTTATTTTGTAGATACTAGAAGATAATCAAATGATAATCTTTTTTAAATGTGAAATCTATTTTAAATGGTAAATATATTGATTAATATTTGTACAAAGAAATATGAATAGAAAATTACGTATATATGTATTTTATTTATTTATTGTTAAAATATTGTCTCCATTGAACATTTATGTGCGAAAAGTTACATATTGAGTTTGACATTCAAACTTTGTACATGATCATTGAGATGAGACTACTGTTGTTAGTCCTAATAAAACTTTTTCATGATTTTACAAAATCTATGGTGGGTCATATATGACATGCCTGATTTGACTGTTTTGATCCTAGATAATGGTATCTATCCATGTTGACGAGTCCTTTGACTTGATTAGGGAGTTCAACAAAAGAGTTGATTAGTCCCGAGTAAAAGAAGTACTTAGAAAAAAATAATAAATAATATAAGATAAAGATCGAGCTAAAACTTTATAAAAAGTGTTAATAGTAATTGAATTTGAATGTCTATATGATTACAAAGGTATGGATAGAATAGAGTGCATCATTCCTAAATATGGCCAATATCTATCATTTTGAAACTTGTAATTTTTATATTATAACGCAAATATATCTTTTAAATATTTTTATATTATTTTTTAAATTTTATTTTCATTAACACGAAGACCACGCGCAACGCGCGTACGCTACGACTAGACTTTTTTTAAATCATATTCGGCATGTGTAAAGGGCATTCGATCAAGGTTGCATTATACTTGATATACGCAAATACATCTATACCTAGTCTTAGGGTATGCACTTTGTACGTATACCCCATCTCAATGGGTAAATATATTTAAAATAATTATATAAATATTATATTAAAATTATATTTAAATTATAAAATAAAAATTTACATAATTTAAATAAGAAAAGAATTTGGATAATATGGGTAATATTAAATATTTATATACGATTCAAATGATGAAGGATTAAATGCCTAAAATCTCATTAAGTAAAAACTTCAAAATATAAGGGAAAGGTTAAATAATGATAATGAGTATACAATTACCGATAGACGCGTAATTTATAGTTCCATTTATTATTTTATAGTTCAAAACTAAATGGTGACGATTTTGGACTTCCAGTTTTGGTGCCTCCGATTATGTTACTGAATTAATTAAAAGAATATACTTGACATACATAAATTAAATGATAAAGATGTAATAATAACATATTTGTCTTTTGTGATGATCCAAAGGGTCACTTTGTGATTTAAGACTCTTTTTTGTGCTCGTTAGCCTTAGAATTCTCATTTTTATCCATCTCGATTTGCATGCGCAGTCCGCGCGTAATTCCGGAAAACCTTCAAGTGGAAAAATTGAAGAAGCAATAATTTTTGGAATTTAAAAGTGATTTTAGTTGACTTTGGTCAACGTTTTGAATAAACGGACCCGGACCCGTAATTCGACGGTCCCGGTGGGTCCGTAATAAAATATGGGACCTGGGCATATGCCCTGAATCGAATTTCGAAGTCCCTAGCTCGAGAAATGAATTTTTGATTAAAATTGAATTACAAAAAATTAATGATTTTAAATAATTTGCTTAATGCTTGATTTTGATGGTAACGTGTCCGTATTTTGGTTCCGGAGCCTGGTACAAGTCCAGTATGATATTTAAACCTTGTACGTAAAATTTGGTGAGAAACGAGATTGATTTGACGTGATTCGGACGTCCGGTTGAGAAAATAGTAATTTTGAAGTGTACTTGAGAAATTCATAGGTTTTTGTGCTAAATTCGTAGTTTTAGGTGTTATTTTGGCGATTTGATCGCACAAGCAAGTTCGTATGATATTTTTAGTTTTGTGTGCATGTTTGATTTGGAGTCCCGAGGTCTCGGGTGAGTTTCAGATAGGCTACAGAGTGGAAAAGACTTAGAAAGAATTGATGATGTGTGTTGAGGTCTGCAGATCTCACATTTGCGAGGTCTGGCTCGCAAATGCGAGCCTCACATTTGCGATGATGTTTCGCATTTATGAGCAAGGGACTGGGCTGGGTAGGCTCGCAATTGCGAGAATATGACCACATTTGCGGAAGGCTATTGTTCGCATTTGCGACATAATGCTTGCATTTGCGAGAGTTGCAGAAAATGCGAAGAGTTCACATTTCCGATACTTTCTCGCATTTGCGAAGCTCTGGTCGCAAATGCGACATCTGCAGCTGATGGTCTCTACTTAGACGGGATTTTTCTCATTTTTCAACATTTCAAAACGCTAAGAACCCTTTACGTAATTTTTCAAAGGCAACTTCTCCCCCAAATCATAGGTAAGTGATTCTTAACTCATCTCTTTCAATCGTTCACTTCATTTTACAAAATTTCAACCTAGAATCTAAGGTTTTCGTGGTGGAATTGGGGATTTTTGCGTAGAAACTAGGTATTTCAAAATTTTGGGAATTAAACCTCAAATTTGGGTTGGATTCCAAAACCAATCATATATCCAGGCTCGAGGGTGAATGGGTAATCGGATTTTGGTCTGAATTTCGGGCTTTGACCAAGCGGGCCCAGGGTCGATTATTGACTTTTTGGGGAAAATATTGGGAATTTTATAATTTTGCATTGAAATTGATTTCTTTAGTGATAATTGATGGTATTAAGCTAATTATGACTAGATACGAGTGGGTTGGAGGTGAATTCTAGAGGAAATGGGGTACTTGAGCAGTGAGTGGCCTGCAGATCGAGGTAAGTGTTGTGTCTAACCTTGACTTGAGGGTTTAGGAACCTTTGAATTGTTTGTTATGTGATAAATCATGTGAGCGGCGTATATGTGAGGTGACGAGTACCTAACTTACCTATTTTACCTGTTTTCTTCAGTTTTCCCCTTCTTGCTTTACTTGTTACCTGTCTAACTGAAATTCTGTGCTTAATCGTTACCTGTTGGATATTTGTTTCCCCGTAGGATTATTGCTCCTCCTCTATTTGGTTTAAACTGTTCTTATTAGCATTTTCTGCGATATCTTGGTTTGATCTCGCTGAGTAGTAGCAATATTATTGAGTTTCATTGTTAATACGGCTCCCGGTTGCTTTGCTCTAAAATTTAAGCATGGTAAAGGGCCTTGTGTGAATTTTATGAAATTCTGTACACAATGTGAATTCATAAGGAGGAATAAGGGTGAATATGAATATTCAGTGGGATCGGGTTGCACGTCGCAACAGAAGAAATAATGGTGGATTGAAACGGAGTAATAAGGGTGAACTGTTATGTTGGTATTGATATATGGTGGGATCGGGTTGCACACCACAACATATATATGGGATCGGGATGCACTCCATATCAATATATGTGTTTATTTATTCTTCGTTGACTGTGTGGTTATTCGATGGTTTTTTATTTTGTTTAAGGATTGGTTATAGCTAGATATGGATAAGACACTGAGATTACGAATTGATTTATTCTTGCAATTTACTACTTACAATTTCCTTCTCCTTTTTCTCTCTTATTAATTATAGTCCGTAGCATATATATATATATATATATATATATATATATATAATGTGTGTGTCCCGCCGTAGCCTCATCACACCTTCGTCGAAGTTAGGCTCGGCACTTACCAGTACATGGGGTCGGTTGTACCAATACTGCAATCTGCACTTTCTGTGGAGATCCATGTATTGGTTCGAGCGGATTCTGAGACTTGCAGCTGACTTCTACGCAGGAGACCCAAAGTAGATCTGCCGACGTCCGCAGATTTCTTGGAGTCCCCTCATATATGCTCATTTACTGTTTTTCATTAGTTCATAAACAGATGTACATTTTCTTTTAGCCACATACTTGTAGATAAATCATAGTAGTCCGTGAGTTGTGACTCCAAATCGTGGGTAGATAGATATATAAATAATATGCGCAGTTTTATTATGAATTTTCACTTCTTTATTAATTTATCATGTGTCGAATCGTAGTAATTCTTCGCAAATTTTAAGATTATTATGTTGTAGATCTCTAATGTTGGCTTGCCTAGCAAGTGCAGCATTAGGTTCCATCACGGTCCTGACGGTGGGAATTCGGATCGTGACAAGTTAGTATCAGAGCACTAGGTTGCTTAGGTCTCACAATTCACAGACAAGCTTAGTAGAGTCTGGGGGATCTGTACGAAGACGTCTGTACTTATCCCAAAGGCTATGAAGTATAGGAACAAACTTCACTTTTATTCAACTCTGTTGTGCGATTTTGTTATCCCGATACTGATTGAACTCTCATATTCTTATTCTCTCGCAGATGGAGAGGACACGTACCGCTTCTTCCGTTGATCAGCAGCCAGAGCCTCCAGCAGATGCTCCTACGAGGGGCAAAGGTCGAGGCCGAGGCCGTGCCAGAGGCCGAGGCAGGGGCAGGGATCAACCTAGAGCCCGAGCAGCAGCCCCAACTGTGGAGCCTCAGGTAGAGTTCGATGAGGAGGTTCCAGCTCAGACTATTCCTGCCGGACTAGCTCAGGTCCCCAAGGGTTTATTTCCACCCCAGTGCTCCAGGATGCTTTGGTCCAATTAGTGGCCTTATGGAGAGTGTGGCCCAGACTGGCGCATTCCCCATGGCACCAGTTGTATCTCAGTCTGGGGGAGGGGCCCAGACTCATGCTACTCACACTTCGGAGCAGATGGCTCCCCAGTTCCAGACCCAACACCTCATCCAGTCGGGGTAGTTCAGCCGGTTGCTGCGGCACAACCCGGTGATGGGGAATCTATGTCTCCAAGGCTTTGTGGAGATTGTATAGGTTTACCAAGCTCTTTCCAGTTCACTTCAGTTGTAACGACCCGACCGGTCATTTTGATCTCCAGCGCATCGTTCAGCAGTTTGAGGCCATGAGCAGCTTCATTTCAGGTATTATGACTTGTAGGTGTGGTCGTAGTTGAATTTCGGGAAGTTCGGAGTTACATTAGAAAGAAACTTCTCATTTTGGAAGCCTTAAGTTGGAAGAATTGACTAGGATTGGAATTTTGAGCAGACGACCTCCGAATCAGGATTTGAAGGTTCTAGCAGGTTCGTATGATGATTTCGGATTTGGGCATGTATTCGGAACGAGTTTTGGATGATCCGGGAGCGTTTCGGCGCCCAATAGTGAAATAAGAGTTTCTTTAAGTTCAAATTTTGGTTGGAACGTGTTTTTGTGTTATCGAGGTCCGAACGGAATTTCGAGACCGGGAATAGTTCCGTTATGTCATTTATGACTTGCTTGCAAAATTTGGTGTCATTCCAAGTAGTATAGGTCGGTTCGGCGCATTGTTAACGAATTCAAGAACTTAAAGTTCTTAAGTTTGATTCTAGGGGTTTTGAGGTGTGATTTTGAGTTTTAGCGTTGTTTTGAGTGTTCCGAAGGCTCGAACAAGTTCATAGGATGATTTGGGACTTGTTGGTACATTCGATTTGAAGTTCCGAGGGCTCGGGTGAGTTCCAGGTAGGTCCCGGGATGTCTTTAGGCTTAAAATATAGTTGTTGCAGGTCAGAGAAGTCAAATCTCCGAACCCACCACCGAGGTCCGCGGTCCTTTTTGTGTTGACCGCGGTGGGGGCCTTGCGGCCGCGGTTGTTCTTGTGCGATCTGCGGTGGAGGAGCTGGACCACTGGTCCGACTTCGGAGGCCTATATATTTTGATCCACAAGAAATTGTGCGATGATTCAAAAACGAAAATTGTAGCCCTTCGTGTCTAGTTTCCAGAAAGGTGACTAAATTGCAATTTGGACATCTGTAGAGAAAGTTATGTCCAAAATACTAAAACATGTATGTGCAGTCATTTTTCTTTGTTTTCTTCACTTTTTCTTGTTTTTGCCAGCGAGGTCCGCGGTCGTTTTTGTGCGGTCAGCGGTGGGGGCCTGATAGGGGTATAAATAAGTGGGATTTTCAGTTATTTTTCATTTTTCAAAAACCTAAAAACATAAGAGGCGATTTTCCAAACACTCTTTCTTCTCCAAAACATTTGTAAGTGATTTCTAACTCATTTTCTTCACTCCTTAACTTCTTTTTACAAGATTTCATCCTAGAATCTAGGGTTTTCATGGTGGAATTGGGAATTTTGGGTAAAACCTAAGAATATTGAAATTTGGGGATTTAGACCTCAAATTGAGGTCGGATTCCAAAACCATTTATATATCCGGGCTCGGGGGCGAATGGGTAATCAGGTTTTGGTCCGAATTTCGGGTTTGGGCCGAGCGAGCCCAGGGTCGATTTTTGACTTTTTGGAAAAATTTTAGAAAACTCACTTCCATGCATTAGAATTGTTTCATTTAGCATTGTTTTGATATAATTAAGTAACTTGTGGCTAGTTTCGAGTCCTTGGGAGACGAGTTTGGAGTTTCGGGTGCGTTCTTGACCCAGAGAATAGGATCGACACGAGGTAAGTCTCCTTTCTAACTTTGTGATGGGAAATTGTCCCCATAGGTGAACAAATTAATTATGTTCTATTCTTTGCGGGGGCTACGTACGCACGAGGTGATGAGAGTCCGTGCGTAGCTACTAATATCCTTTGTCCGGGTAGTCTAGGACCTACTATCATGCTTTACTTGTTGTACTTGTGACCTTGTCAATAAAATATCATGTGATGCTTTCAAATAGTAACTAAATATATGAGAAGGATAAAGTTTACTTTTCTTAATCACCTAGAAGGAGAATTGATTCTTCCTTGGATAATTGTGTTTCGGATAAATCTATAGAGTTTGGAACCCTGTCGAAATTGGCAAGTAAATCTCCATAAAGGTTTAAATACTATTCTCATGTTTATTAAAAGGATAATTTTATCACTTCATTGAAAATCTAATTTTCCTGATAAAAATGTGGGTTATTGGTGTGAATATGTGTAACTTTGGGTGCCTGAGTCGCATGTATGATTCGCGAGCAGGATGACCCTGTATTTATGTATATTTATATGGGGACCCGAGTCGCAGGTATGATTCGCGAGCGGGGTTACCCTAGTATTATTTTAACCGCGTCGCATGTTCGATTCGTGAGCGGCGCAGATAGATGCATCTATGGTTCGGGCCATTCGACCCTCGACAGTGCATATTTTATTATTGATTAGTCCGCGCCGTTCGACCCTCGACATTTTCTTGTGCATGATAATTGCTGCGTATTTCCTGTAATTATTACTGTTTATTGGCCTAAGAAGTTTTAAATTGCCAACTGAAATGACGGAGGTTTAATGTGTTAAATGTGAAAGAAGTTGATATTTCTTATCCCTGATTATTATTAAATTGCCTATGATACTCATGCTTAGCATCTCACTGGATTATACTAAACTGACTTATAGCAAGTGTCAAATTCGACCTCTTGTCACTACCTCTCTGAGGTTCGGCAGGACACTTACTAAGTACACGTTGTTTTCGTACTCATACTACACTTGTTGTGCATTTTTATTGCACAGGTACTTTCACCGCTATGTGGCCAGCATTGGAGACTTCAGTGAGCTGCATTATCCAGAGGCGACCCGCAACCGACATAGTCTTCCTCTATGTATTGTATTTTCATTTTTAAATTCCTTGTCCCTTGGTATTTCGGACAAGCTTTGTTGTGTTTGTAAAATTCTTAGAAATTGCTCATGTACTTGTGTCACCGGGTTCTAGGATGTGTTTGGAATTTTATTTAATAAATTGAATGGTTTACCTGTCGTGTTTATTTAATAAATTTTTATTCGCTCATTGGGCTGTAAGTGAAAGGTAACGATTTCAAAAATGTTAAAACAGGAATTTATTTCAACTAATTGATGGTTGGCTTGCCTGACGGTGGTGTCCGGCGCCATCACGACCTTAATAAATTTTGGGTCGTAACAATATGGTATCAGAGCACTAGGTTCCCTTAGGTTTCGCGAGTCATGAGCAAGTCTAGTAGAGTCTTGTGGATCGGTACGGAGAGGTCTGTACTTATCTTCGAGAGGCTACAGGGCTGTTAAGAGTACTTCCCTTCTTGATTCCTCATCGTGCGGTTTGATTCCTTTAAGTCTTATGCTTATGTTTCTTCCTACTCAATCTTACGCGTCGCGAAGCGCTTGCTATGAATCAGGAATTTGGGGAATTGAAATGGTGCTACAAATAAGGTGCGTAATGTTTTCCATGCGTAATTGGTTAGGGTTGTTGTTGTAGCCCTGCAGAAGGATAATATGTTATTTCAGCTCAGTAGTTGTGTTTCTGAGAGCCTTAAGGCTATGCTCAGGTTGTGATGATGCTTACGATTGGTTATCGCGCGATGTGAGTGTGATGGTAAGATGCTTGCCCATATGTAGGGGCAATGAATGACTTGAAGGGAGGTCTTCTCAGAGCGTGATTTTGAGATTTCAGCATTTTAGTTCCGGCGGAGGAAAGGCAATTGAACTATAAATGGTCAGGTCTTGGATTGATAAAGTAGTAAGACTTGGTGTTTTCAAGTGAGGTGGAATATTCACCTGTGATGTGATATCGTCGTCATTGATCGAATGGAATGTGTTAAGTTTGTCGGTGTTATGGTTTCTTCGGTTGCATGGGGTCGAGGTATTGAGAAGTAGTATTGAAGAGGCGGTTGTCAGAAGTCGTGGTGTGCGGTGGTTTAGTATTGAATAAGTATTTCTAATGAAGGCAGCCCGAGAAAGATGGTCATCAGAGAGTTTTGAAGTTGTGGTGATCTACTGGATTAAGTGCTACAGGGAATGATATTGAATTGAGGCAACAATTGGGTAGCATACGATGAAGGAAGACATGTGAGAAGTGTCAGGTGGCAGCTAAATTTCTTAGAAGCCAGGTGTAATAAAATGAAGTCAAGTAGTTGCTCGCAGGATTGAGTTGAGCTAAAGTGGGAGAGCGGCCGCATAATGGTGAATTAGAAGATATTGTAGCACATTTAGTGGATGTCCGTGAGGAGCGGACGAACTAGAAAAGTTGGTAAATGAGAACATGCTTAGGATGGGGTATTTATGTTGTAGAGAGTGTGCAGTACATCGTCGTTGGAAGGTGTTCGTTGGTAATTTCCACATGTGGGTTATCTCTCGTGGGCAGGTTAGCGGTCGTGTAGTTGGCAAGTTTCTGCGAGGAATTCTAGAGGCTATTCGGTAGGAGGGAGAATATGTGAATGATGCTAGAGAATTTGAGTATTCAGGAAGTGCCAACAGGAGAATTTAGAAGAATTTGAGGGGTTGGTTGAGCAAGGTCATGTCAGCAATGAAGAAAGAATTTTGGTGGGGTCTAGAGTAGTGCAAGGAGTAGCTTCGGGCTAAGTGGGGGAGTCCCACCGCCTGCAGTTGGGTTGTAGGATTGTCTTCTCATGGGGTTGCGGATTGTCTATGTAATGGAAAGTTATTACATCTAAGGAATAATGTTGTAATTGAGCATGAGATTTGAGGAATATGTGCAAACGTTGGTCCTATTAGACCAGGGATAGGTTTTGGGAGATTCCGAATTTATGCTTAATGCATAGGCGAGTTATTAGGGTAGTGACTCAGTCACTTGCTTCATTGAAAGGGTGTTCGTGTACTAGAAGAGCCTTGAAGTTGATTATATTCGGGGCCAAGTCAGAGTGGGTGACTCTCAATAGTGGTCCTAAAGAATTCGAAAGTTAAGAATGCGGTGGGGGTTCAGGCAACAATATGGTCAAGAAACGAGCTTTGCAGCGGAATTTCTGAGAAGGGAAAATGGTTGGAGTGTTCTATGTTATTTCTAGCGTGTAGGATAGTATTGGAGGAGTGAGAGACATAAACTCCAAATTTGGGAAAAGATTATTGGATGGGTATATCAGTCAAAGATGTGAACGCGCACAAGGAGGGTATGAGACGGTTTGGGATTGAGACAGCATGGCCTCGTGAATCAAGGACACTCGGGATGAGTGATGATTGAGTTTGTTATGAGTTGAATGGGGTTACTATTGTTTCTGAGGCAGTTAAGGATGATTAAAAGAAGATAAATTGGTTAGCCATGGTTGGAATGTCACATGTGCGACAGTGATCAATTTCGTCAGTGAGATTAAATTATGCATGTGGTTTGTGTCGGTGTATGCGAGGCTTGTCGACCGTCGTAATAGATCATAAGCATTCAAGTATTATGGCTTGTCAGGTGTAGGCGAATTCCGGAAGGATCATGGGGGTATAGACTATCCCCTGAGGATTAGCCTGTTTTGTGATTCTGAGAAGTCACTCGTGAGTTGTTATGGTTCTCTTGAATTGAGGTAAGAAAATGGTTTCTATATGATGGAGTGTTCACCTTATTGGTGGTTCAGGAGTTATGATGGGATTCTTGCGCCATCTCATATTGGCATTTTAGGTGTAGTAAATGGTATGTACCAGGAAGTAAGGATGGAGATTGCGGTTTGGTGTTAACAAGGATGTCATGAGCTCGGATGAGCGGGAAAAAGGGATTTGAATGTTTGGAGTAAGCTGGTGTTGTCTTCAGTGTCACCTGAGATCGGTGTTTGAGGAAAGAGGCTTTACATCTTGGTCATGGGTTCTTGATTTGTTTTACAGCGTCAGTATGGTCGGCGGTATGAATGTGCAGACCTGTTACCCTGTGTGGAAGGACGTGGGAGCATGACCGCGGGAAGATCGTATGAGTGTGACATGTAGTCACTTAATGGATTGAAGATTCAGATTGAGTATGAAGAAATGTAATATTGCTTGTTTGAGAGTTATACCTGGAAGGTGTTCAGTTCAACTTTATTGCAGAATTGCGGGGTGAGGTCCCGACTATGATGGTGGTTCTTGCGTGTTAGAAGAGATGGGTTGTTATGGATCCAGGAAATGCTATCAGCTTAGTTCAGTGAGAGCAGAATCACCTTGAAGTGTGTGAATGGATTTAAAGAGGACTATGGGCTTCATATGAGTCAGGTGTGTTCATTCCAGTATAGCACTCCCCAAGGAGGGGTGTTAGAATATCAGATGTGGTTCCGTCTTCGTCCAATTCATGAAATATTATGATTACGCCGTGTGAGTTGTGAAACGGCTTGATAAATTCCTATGTGCTGAGTTTTCGCATAGTAATGATGTTATATGAGCGTGAGAGCTCTTGAGATTCAGAGTATATATATCGCACCTCAGTTGTGCTTAAGTTTTGTAGCATATGACTCTATCAGTCTCCCCAGGATGGTATTATGCACTTAGCGTGCTTGTGATCGATATTCAGTAATTTGTAATAGTGAGCAATTCAACTCCGTGTATATCTCCTTATGTGAATTTTATGATGGGATCGGGTGGCACGCCGCCACGGGTATGTTATTTGGATCAGGTTGCACGCCGCAACAGTGTGATGTTGAGTAAGGTTCCTGTATTTATTTTCTTGTGTTCTGCTTCCTATTTTCTAAGGAAAGTTCATAATAGTTGCGTGAGTTGAGTAGTCCCTTCCTGAGTCCTTTCTTTATGTATCATGTTCGAGTTGTGGCCTATTGGCGCATTGTGGCATCGTGTGAGGCTGTTGGTCATGTATGGGGTGATTGGTTGTCTGAGTAGTTCCTACTGGGTGAGGCGAGATTATTGGATCAGGGATCAGTGCGATAAGATTTTTGTAAAGTATATTAAGGAAAAATACCAGTATTTGGTTAGTAATTAGAGATTCAATGTTTGGTTAACTCTGCAGTCGGTTGGAAATTTCTACACATCTCCTCCGTTGTGGTGGTATCGTCAGCCTTTTTGCAGGACTTATACATAAGTGTCCTGAGGTACATTGGGAGCATCATATTCGTGGAATTTTGTCTATTAATGTCAGGGAATGTCATTGTGGATAGATGATGAATTCTGCGGTGCATGGTGCTAATTCAGCTAAGGTACGCATCCATGTTCTGGTACCTCGTGTGGTAGTTAATACGGTGATCACATATGGGAAACAGGCCTGGCAGAGGATTTCGGATGTTGAAAACCTAGTTCTAAGGCCCATTTGCCTAAGTAAAGGAGGATATCTTAAGAATTGTCCGAGCAAGTGTACTCAACTGGGTTGTGCTAGCACAGGCAGGTGCACGAGGTGTTAAACAGTGATTTCAGATAACTCAAGAGCAGTTCTTGGCACGTTCGAGGACGAACGTCTGTTTAAGTGGGGAAGAATGTAACAACCCGACCGGTCGTTTTGAGCTCTAGCGCATCGTTCAGCAGTTTGAGGCCATGAACAACTTCATTTCAGGTATTATGACTTGTAAGTGTGGTCGTAGTTGAATTTCGGGAAGTTCGGAGTTAAATTGGAAAGAAAATTCTCATTTCGGAAGCCTTAAGTTGGAAGAATTAACTAGGATTGGAATTTTGAATAAACGACCTCCGAATCAGGATTTGAAGGTTCCAGCAAGTTCGTATGATGATTTCAGACTTGGGCGTGTGTTCGGAACGGGTTTGGAAGACCCGGGAGCGTTTCGGCACCCAATAGTGAAATAAGAGTTTCTTTAAGTTCAAATTTTGGTTGGAACATGTTTTTGTGTTATCGAGGACCCAACGGAATTTCGAGACCGAGAATTGTTCTGTTATGTCATTTATGACTTGCTTGCAAAATTTGGTGTCATTCCGAGTAGTATAGGTCGGTTCGGTGCATTGTTAATGAAATCAAGAACTTAAAGTTCTTAAGTTTGATTCTAGGGGTTTTGAGGTGTGATTTTGAGTAATATCGTTGTTTTGAGTGTTCTGAAGGCTCGAGCTAGTCCGTAGGATGATTTGGGACTTGTTGGTACATTCGGTTTGAAGTTCCGAGGGCTCGAGTGAGTTCCGGGTAGGTCCCGAGATATCTTTAGGCTTAAAACATAGCTGTTGCAGGTCAGAGAAGTCAAATCTCTGAACCCACCACGGAGGTCTGCGGTCCTTTTTGTGCTGACCGCGGTTGTTTTTGTGCGGTCTGCGGTGGAGGAAATGGACCACTGGTCCGACTTCGGAGTCCTATGTCCTTTGATACACAAGGAATTTTGAGATGATTCAAATCGAACGTTGTAGCCCTTCGTGTCTAGTTTTCAGAAAGGTACAGAAATAGTAATTTGGACATCTGTAGAGAAAGTTATGTCCAAACTACTAAAACATGTCACTGCAGTCATTTTTCTTTGTTTTCTTCACTTTTTCTTGTTTTTGCCAGCGAGGTCCGCGGTCAGCGGTGGGGGCCTTAGAGGGGTATAAATAAGTGGGAGTTTCAGTTATTTTTCATTTTTCAAAAACCTGAAAACATAAGAGGCGATTCTCCGAACACTCTTTCTTCTCCAAAACGTTTGTAAGTGGTTTCTAACTCATTTTCTTCACTCCTTAACTTCTTTTTATAAGATTTCATCCTAGAATCTAGGGTTTTCATGGTGGAATTGGGAATTTTGGGTAAAATCTAAGAACATTGAAATTTGGGGATTTAGACCTCAAATTGAGGTCGGATTCCAAAACCATTTATATATCCGGGCTCAGGACGAATGAGTAATCGGGTTTTGGTCCGAATTTCGGGTTTGAACCGAGCGGATTCGGGGTCAATTTTTGACTTTTTGGGGAAAACTTTAGAAAACTCACTTCCATGCATTAGAATTGATTCATTTAACATTTTTTTGATATAATTAAGTAACTTGTGGCTAGTTTCGAGTCCTTGGGAGATGAGTTTGGAGTTTCGAGTGCGTTCTTGACCCGGAGAGTAGGATCGACACGAGGTAATTCTCCTTTCTAACTTTTTGAGGGGGAATTGTCCCCATAGGTGAACTAATTAATTATGTGCTATTCTTTGCGGGGGCTACGTACACACGAGGTGACGGGAGTCCGTGCGTAGATACTAATATGCTATGTCCGGGTAGTCTAGGACCTACTATCATGCTTTACTTGTTGTACTTGTGACCTTGTCAATAAAATATCATGTGATACTTTTAATTAGTAACTTAATATCTGAGAAGGATAGAGTTTACTTTTCTTAATCACCTAGAAGGAGAATTGATTCTTCCTCGGATAATTGTGTTTCGAATAAATCTATAGAGTTTGGAACCCTGTCGAAATTGGCAAGTAAATCTCCAGAAAGGTTTTAAATACTATTCTCATGTTTATTAAAAGGATAATTTTATCACTTCATTGAACAACTAATTTTCCTTATAAAAATGTGTGTTATTGGTGTGAATATGTGTAGCTTTGGGTGCCTGAGTCGCATGTATGATTCGCGAGCAGGATGACCCTATATTTATGTATATTTATACGGGGACCTGAGTCGCAGGTATGATTCGCGAGCAAGGTAGCGCTAGTATTATGTTAACCGCGTCGCATATTCGATTCGCGAGCGGGGCAGATAGATGCATCTATGGTTCGGGCCGTTCGACCCTCGGCAGTTCATATTTTATTATTGATTGGTCCGCGCCGTTCGGCCCTCAGCATTTTCTTGCGCATGGTAATTGCTGCATATTTCCTGTAATTATTACTGTTTAGTGGCCTAAGAAGTTATAAATTGCCAACTGAAATGACGGAGGTTTAATGTGTTAAATGTGAAAGAAGTTGATATTTCTTGTCCCTGATTATTATTAAATTGCCTATGATACTTGTGCTTAGAATCTCACTAGATTATACTAAACTGACTTATAGCAAGTGTCAAATTCGACCTCTCGTCATTACCTCTCTGAGGTTAGGCGCGATACTTACTGAATACACGTTGTTTTCGTACTCATACTACACTTGCTGTGTATTTTTATTGCACAAGTACTTTCACCGCGATTTGGCAAGCATTGGAGACTTCACTGAGCTGCATTATCCGGAGGCGACCCGCAGCCAACAGAGTCTTCCTCTATGTATTGTATTTTCATTTTCAAATTCCTTGTCCCTTGGTATTTCACACAAGCATTGTTGTGTTTGTAAAATTCTTAGAAATTACTCATGTACTTGTGTCACCGGGTTCTAGGATGTGTTTGGAATTTTATTTAATAAATTGAATGGTTTACCTGTCGTGTTTATTTAATAAATTTTTATTCGCTCATTAGGTTGTAAGTGAATGGTAACGATTTCGAAAATGTTAAAACATGAATTTATTTCAACTAATTGATGGTTGTCTTGCCGGACGGTGGTGTCCGACGCCATCACGACCTTAATAAATTTTGGGTCGTGACATCAGTGGTGCTACTTCAGAGGATCCCCAGGAGTATCTTGATAGTTTTCATGAGGTTCTTCGAACCATGGGTATATTGGAGACCACCGGGGTTGACTTCGCTGCTTTTCAGATGACTGGTTCCGCCAAGAAGTGGTGGAGAGATTATTTATTGACTAGACCAACTGGGTCGCCTTCTCTTACTTGGTATCAATTCTCACATATTTTCTTAGAGAAGTTTTTGCCTATCACTACAAGAGAGGATCGCCACCGTTAGTTCGAGCATCTCCACCAGGGCAGCATGACTGTTACACAGTATGAGACTCGTTTTGTGGATTTGGCTCGTCGCGCTATTCTTTTGCTTCCCACAGAGAGAGCGGGTGAAGAGGTTTATTGAGGGTCTTGCTCATCCTATTAGATTGCAGATGGCTAAGGATACTGGGAGCGAGATTTCTTTCCAGGACGCGACCAATGTGGCCAGACGAGTCGAGATGGTTCTTGGACAAGGAGGCCAGGGGTCATATAAGAGACCTCGTCATTCTCGTGGGTCCAACGACGCCTCATATGGAGGTAAGGGTACTTTTGGTAGAGGCCATCCTCCTAGTCCATTCTATTCAGCACTCCAGGCATCTCACGGTGCCCCAGATGGTCATGGTTCTTATGTACCTCCTTCTGGACATCCAGCCTATAGTGCACCACCCGCTCCTATCAGAGCACCTCCTCTTCAGAGTTATTATCGTGGTCAGCTGGCTCGTCATAGTCAGTCTTAGTTTCCAAAGCCTGAGTATCAGGATGGATGTTTTGAGTGCGGTGATTATCGTCATATTCAGAGGACCTGCCCGAGATTATTAGGTGTTCAACCATAGTATCAGAGTTCTCATGTCATGGTTCCGACACCAGTTGCTGCACCGCTTGCTCAGCCATCCAGAGGTAGGGGTCAGACAGCTAGAGGTAGGGGCCAAATTGTTAGAGGTGGAGGTCAGGCCGTTAGAGGTGTAGGCCCGCCAGCTAGAGGTCGTCCCAGGGATATGATTTAGAGTGGTGGGGCCCAACCCCGATGTTATGCTTTTCTATCCAGACCTGAGGCTGAGTCATCAGATGTTGTCACTATATGTACTGTTTCAATTTGCAGTAGAGATGCTTTAGTTTTATTTGATCCGGGGTCTACTTACTCCTATGTGTCATCGTATTTTGCTTCATATTTAGTTGTGCCTTGTATATGTGTCCCCACATGTGGGAGATGCTATTGTGGTAGATTGTCTATATCGTTTGTGTGTGGTCACTATTGGGATTCTTTAGACCAGTGTGGACATTCTACTCCTTGATATAGTTAATTTCGATGTTATATTGGGCATTTATTGACTCTCACCTTATCACGCTATCTTGGACTGTCATGCCAAGACAGTAACCTTAGCCTTGCTGGGGATGCCTCAATTAGAGTGGAGAGAGACTCCTGGCCATTCTTCCAGCAGGGTTATTTCTTATATGAAGGCTCGGCGTATGGTCGAGAAGGGGTGTTTGGCCTATTTGGCGTATGTTCGTGATTCTAGTGCTGAGGTTCCCTCTATGGATTCCTTGCCTGTTGTTCGTGAGTTTTCTGAGGTATTTCCTGCAGACCTACCGGGAACGCCACCTGACAGGGATATTGACTTGGCTCCGGGCACTCAGCCCATTTCTTTTCCGCCATATCGGATGGCCTCGCCAAAGTTGAAAGAATTGAAGGAACAATTACAAGATTTTCTTTATAAGGGCTTCATTAGACCTAGTGTCTCGCCCTGGGTGCACCAGTTTTGTTTGTGAAGAAGAAGGATGGGTCTATGAGGATATGTATAGATTATCGGTAGTTGAACAAAGTCACTATCAAGAACAAGTATCCGTTGCCGATGATTGATGATTTGTTTGATCAGCTTCAGGGTGCCAAGGTGTTTGCAAAGATTTATTTGAGATCTGGCTACCATCAGTTGATGATTAGGGAATCCGACGTCCCTAAGACAACTTTTCGGACGCGGTATGGGCACTATGAGTTTCTGGTGATGTATTTTGGGTTGACCAATGCCTCAACAGGATTTATGGATTTGATGAACCGAGTGTTCAAGCCTTATCTTGATACCTTCGTGATTGTGTTTATTGATGACATCTTGATATACTCCCACAAACCGGGAGAAACATCGGCATCACCTCAGGATAATGCTCCAGACTTTGAGGGACAGTCAATTGTATGCTAAATTTTCAAAGTGCAAGTTTTGGTTGGATTCAATCGCTTTCTTGGTCCATATTGTATCGAAAGAGGGTATTCAGGTAGATCCTAGGAAGATTGAGGCAGTCAAGAACTGACCTAGACCCACTTCAGCTACGGAGATCGGGAGCTTCTTGGGTTTGGCGGACTATTACTGTTATTTTGTGGATGGGTTCTCATCTATAGCAACCCCGTTGACCAGGTTGACCTAGAAGGGTGCCACGTTCAGGCGGTTGCACGAGTGTGAGGCGAGATTTCAGAAGCTCAAGACATCTTTGACTACAACACTAGTGTTGGTATTACCATCAGGTTCAGGATCTTACACGGTATATTGTGATGCCTCCTATGTTGGGCTCGGAGCAGTATTGATGCAGGAGGGCAGGGTGATTGCATATGCGTCTAGGAAGTTCAAGGTTCATGAGAAAAATTACCCTGTCCATGACTTAGAGTTGGCAATCATTGTTCACGCGCTGAAGATTTGGAGGCACTATCTTTATGGCGTGTCGTGTGAGGTTTTCACGGATCATCGCAACCTTCAGTATTTGTTCAAGCAAAAGGATCTCAATTTTAGGCAGAGGAGATGATTGGAGCTAATGAAATACTATGATATCACCATATTGTATCATCCGGGAAAGGCCAATGTGGTGGCTGATGCATTGAGTAGGAAGGCAGTGAGTATGGGTAGCCTTGCGTTCATTCCAGTCAGTGAGAGGTCGTTAGCTTAAGATGTTGAGACTTTGGCCAGCCAGTTTGTGAGGTTGGATATTTCATATCCCAGTCGTGTTCTAGCTTGCACAGTCACCCGGTCTTCCTTGTTTGAGCGTATCAGAGATCGGCAGTATGAAGACCCTCATTTAATAGTCCTTAGAGATACAATTCGACATGGTGGTGCCAAGAAGGTTACTGTCGGAGATGATGAAGTTTTGAGGATGCAGTGTGGCATGTGTGTGCCTAATGTTGATGGGCTTCATGAGTTGATCCTCGTGGAGGCTCACAGTTCTCGGTATTCTATTCACCCGGGCGCCGCTAAGATGTACCATCACCTACGACAACATTATTGGTGGAGGAGGATGAAAAAGGATATAATTGCTTATGTAGCTCGATGCTTGAATTGTCAGCAAGTGAAGTATGAGCACCAGAGACCCGATGGTTTGCTTCAGCAGATAGAGATTACTAAGTGGAAGTGGGAGCGTATCACTATGGACTTTGTTGTTGGACTCCCACGGACTCAGAGGAAGTTCGATACCGTTTGGGTCATTATGGATAGGCTAACTAAGTCAGCACACTTCATTCCTGTGGCAGTTACTTATTCTTCGGAGCGGTTGACAGAGATTTATATTCGGGAGATCGTTCGCCTTCACGGTGTGCCCGTGTCTATCATTTCTGATCGAGGTACGCAGTTTACCTCGCACTTTTGGAGGGCAGTGTAGCGTGAGTTGGGTACGCAGGTTGAGTTGATCACAACATTTCATCCTCACACGAATGGGCAGTCCGAGCTTACTATTCAAATCTTGGAGGATATGCTTCGCGCTTGTGTTATAGACTTCGAGGGATCGTGGGATCAATTCTTGCCCCTTGCGGAGTTTGCCTACAACAACAACTACCAGTTGAGCATTCAGATGGCTCCCTATGAAGTGTTATATGGTAGACGGTGAAGGTCGCCAGTTGGGTGGTTTTAGCCGGGGAGGCTCAATTGTTGGGTACAAATTTAGTACAGGAGGCTTTGGACAAGGTCAAAATTATAGAGGATCAACTTTGTACAGCTCAGTCCAGGCAAAAGAGTTATGCCGGCCGTAGGGTTGTGATGTGGTATTCATGGTCGGGGAGAGAGTATTGCTTCAGGTATTGCCCATGAAAGATGTCATGTGATTTGGGAAGAAGGGAAAGTTGAGCCCTAGGTATATCGAGCCATTTGAGATCCTCGAGAGAGTGGGGGAGATGGCTTATAGACTTGCGTAGCCTCAAGGGTTATCATCAGTTCATCCAGTATTCCATGTGTCCATGCTCCGGAAGTATCATGGTGACCGGTCCCACGTATTAGATTTCAGCTCTGTCCAGTTGGACAAGGATTTGACTTATGAGGAGGAGTCGGTAGCCATTCTAGACCGACATATTTGTCAGTTAAGGTCGAAGATTTATCCTTCAGTTCGAGTGCAGTGGAGAGGTCAGGCTGTTGAGGCAGCTACTTGGGAGGCCGAGTCGGACATGCAAAGTAGATATCCCCACTTGTTCGCCAGTTCAGGTAATTTTCTATGTTCGTTCGAGGAGGAGGTGGAGATTGTGATCACCCAAAGGGGCATCTTATGATTTAAGACTCTATTCTGCGCTATTTAGCCTTAGAAATCTCATTTTTACTCACCTCGATTTGCGTGTGCAGTCTAGGTGTAATTTCGAAAACCTTCAAGTGGAAAATTTGAAGAACAATAAATTTTGGAATTTAAAAGTGATTTTAGTTGACTTTGGTCAACATTTTGAGTAAACGAACCCGAACCTGTATTCCGACGGTCCCGGTGGGTCTGTAATAAAATATGAGACCTGGGCGTATGCGCGAAACCGAATTTCGAGGTCCCTAGCTCGACAAATGAATTTTTGATTAAAATTGAATTATAGAAAATTAATGATTAAAGAATTTTCTTAATGCTTGATTTTGATGGTAATGGGTTCGTAATTTAATTCTGGAGCCCGCTACAGGTCTGTTATGATATTTAAACCTTTTATGTGAAATTTGGTGAGAAATGGGACTGATTTGACGTGATTCGGACGTCCGGTTGAGAAAATAGTAATTTTGAAGTGTTCTTGAGAAATTCATAGGTTTTGGTGCTAAATTCGTAGTTCTAGGTGTTATCTGGGCGATTTGATCGCATGAGCAAATATGTATGATATTTTTAGACTTGTGTGCATGTTTGGTTTAGAGTCCCGAGGGCTCGGGTGAGTTTCAAATACGCTACGGAGTGGAAAAGACTTAGAAAGAATTGCTGGTGTGTGTTTAGGTCCGCAGATCTCGCATTTGTGAGGTCTGGATTGCAAATATGAGCCTTGCTTTTTCGATGATGTTTCGCATTTGCGAGCAAGGGACTAGGCTGGGTAGGCTCGCAATTGCGAGAATAGGACCGCATTTGCGGAATGCTACTGTTCGCATTTGCGACATAATGCTCGCATTTGCGAGAGTTGCAGAAAATGCGAAGAGTTCGCATTTGCAATACTTTCTCGCATTTGTGAACAAATACGACATCTGCAGCTGATGGGTCTCTACTTAGGGAGAACCAATTGCCAATCATTATTTATTAATTACTATATTAAATGCACTAAGACACTTTGTGAAATGTCATTTATCTTTTATACTCATCTAAAATAGAGTTCATACGGAACAAAATAGTCATTTAGTTATTTTTCTAATATTTAAAATATTTATTATTATTTTCCTAAGATAAAGGAGAAGATAATAAGTAGGAATGAACCTGATTTGAACCTCTTCTTGTCAAACTAGGTAAAAAGTCCTAATACTTATTACTTTAAATTCTATTTAGATTTTATCACTTTAACTGCAATAAGCCAAAAAGCATAACATTGAACAGTAACTTAAATATCTGAACTTACGCAAGTCGCGTTACATATATAAAACCAATTGAAATGATAAAATAACCATTAAATGATACTTGACACTTGACACTTATATATATATATATATATATATATATATATATATATATATATATATATATATATATGTCACGACCCGAAATCTCACCTTTAGACCGTGATGGCGTCTAACGTTGAACCCGCTAGACAAGCCAACGTTTTGGTTAACTTTACTTATTGACAATTTAAAATAACAATGATACTAGAGCCATAACGATTAAAAATGCGAAAGACTAATAATTCAAGAACTTAAATAATAAATCTCATAACGATTCCCTTAATTACATTCCATAACCGGTATCACAATCTCACGAACAGTCTAAGATTTACTAAAAAAACAACGGTCTGAAACAAAGTGTATACAACTATCTTGGAAGTACAAGAAAAAGGACAGAAAAAGGAATGGAATAAGAGGTGGCGCCAAGGCCTGCGGACGCCTGCAAGACTACCTCAGTGTCGTCGTGGACTGAAGGATACTCCCTCGCTCAATGTCCACTGGGTGCGGCGCTGTAATCTGCACAACATAAAGAAGTGCAGGTGTAGCATCAGTACAACCGATCCCATGTACTGAGTAAGTGCCGAGCCTAACCTCGGCGAAGTAGTGGCGAGGCTAGAACACGACAACAAATAACACCTTTGCAATTCAATAACATAATAGGAAATAAGTAAGTAAATACAACAATGGGGGAACATGCTGGGGGTAAAAGGGCAACATCTAACTGAAGCAACGGAACAAGGAATAGTTGAAATGTATAAGTAACAACAGGAATTAACAGCTCTGAACAAGTAAATAAACAGAAACGACACGACATGTCCCCTCGTGCTATAACCTCACAAACACTCGACACAGAATGTCCCCTCGTACATACATAATAATCACTCAGCACAGAATGTCCCCTAGTGCATAACCTCACAATCACTCGGTACGGAATGTCCCCTCGTGCATAAATAATAAATAATCACTCGGCACGGAATGTCCCCTCGTGCTTAACCTCACAATCACTCGGCACGGAATGTCCCCTCGTGCATAAATAAATAAATGAACACTCGGCATGGAATGTCCCCTCGTGCATAACATATGTAAAAGCAACATGTGACCGGAAAGACAATAATAAGGAACCTCAAATGTACAAAAATAATCAACAAGGATTCTACCATTCCGGCAAGGAACACAACTATAACCAATCTCTCTCAGAAGTACAATTTGAACAATTAATCCTCAACCGAATGAATAATCAACAATATTCTACATCATGAATTACCCTCAAGGCATAGCTTCCAAAATGACAATTACTTCATAACACAGAGAATATCAATGAAAACTATATAAATCATCAAGTTCGACTCACGGGCATGCTTGACCACAATGTATAGGTACTCGTCACCTCACCTATACATTGGACATGAATATCACATAGCAAATAAGACTCAATACCTATTCCCTCAAGCTAAGGTTAGGCCAAACACTTACCTCGATACCACGAACACAATTCAAGCCTCAACTACCACTTTACCTCTTGATTCCACCACCAACTCGCTCGTATCTAGTCACAAGTTACTTAACTATATCAATAAATACTAAATGAATAAAGTCTAATGCATGGAAAAGAGTTTTCTAAAGTTTTCCCCAAAAAGTCAAAAATCGACCCCGGGCCCGCTTGGTCCAAACCCGAAATTCGGATCAAAACCCGATTACCCATTCACCTCCGAGCCCGGATATATAATTGATTTTGGAATCCGACCCCAAATTGAGGTCTAAATTCCCAAATTTCAACATTCTTAAGTTTTGCCCAAAATTCCCAATTTTCCCATGAAAATCCCTAGATTCTAGGATGAAATCTTGTAAAACGATGTTAAGGAGTAAACAAAATGAGTTAGAAATCACTTACGATTGTTTTGGAGAAGAAAGAGTGTTTAGAAAATCGCCTCTTATGGTTTTAGGGTTTTGAAAAATAGAAAATAACTGAAAATCCCGTTTATATATACCGCTCCCAGGCCTCCACCGCGGACCGCGCTAGAGCGACCGCGATCGCGAAAGCCTTGCTGCAGACTCGCTGGAACTCCCCCACCGCGGATCGCGTTGAGACAACCGCGATCGCGAAGGTCTCACCGCGGACCGCGCTAGGGCGACCGCGGACCGCGTTACGGAGTTTAGAGGCTTGACTCCTCAAACCTGCAACAACTGTGATTCTAAGCCTAAGGCATCCCGGAACCTACCCGAAACTTTCCCGAGCCCTCGGAACCTCAAACCAAAAGTGCACACAACCTCAGAAATATATTACGGACTTATTCGAGTAATCAAAACACCGAAATACTATCATAAACATCGAATTATACTTCAAAATTGATAACAATTCTCAAAACTTCTCAAACTTCACATTTTTCATTTTTAATCCGAAACGCGTCAAACCAAGTCCGTTTCTTACCAAATTCCACAGTTAACTCATAATAAATATATTGAACCTGTTCCGGGCTCTGGAACCACAATACGGGTCCGAACACACAGGTTTCACATAAGTTTTCATTTTCAAAAGCCTTTATAATTTTCAGAAAACAATTTTCTTTAAAAATTCATTTCTCGAACTTGGGACCTCGGAATCCGGTTCTGGGCATACGCCCAAGTCTCATATTTTCCTACGGACCCTCCGGGACCGTCAAATCACGGGTCCGGATCCGTTTAACAAAAATGTTGACGAAAGTGAACTCTATTTAAATAATTATTATAAATTCATTATCTTTTCCACATGAACGTTTCCCGGCTACGCGCCCAAGCTGCGCACGCACATCAAGGTGAGATAAATGGAGGCTTTCAGGGCCTCGAAACACATATTAAGTTAAAATTACACGGGATGACCTTTACGGTCATCACAATCTCCACCTCTAAAACCAACGTTCGTCCTCGAATGGACATAGAAAAGTACCTGAAACGGGAAAAAAATGGGGATATCGGCTCCGCATATCAGACTCGGACTCTCAAGTAGCTGCCTCAACAGGCTGACCTCTCCACTGAACACGAACCGAAGGATAACTCTTCGATCTCAAGTGACGAGCTAATATGGCTACAGGCTCCTCCTCATATGTCAAATCCTTGTCCAACTGGACACCGCTGAAGTCAAGTACATGAGATGGATCCGCAATATACCTCCGAAGCATAGATACGTGAAACACTAGGTGCACAACCGATAAACTCGGTGGCAAAGCAAGTCTGTAGGCCACCTCCCCTACCTTATCAAGAATCTCAAATGGACCAATGTACCTAGGGCTCAACTTGCGCATCTTTTCAAACCTCATCACGCCTTTCATAGGCGACACCCGAAGCAATACCCGGTCTCCTATCATAAATGCCAAATCACGAACTCTGCGGTCTGCATAACTTTTTTTCCTGGACTGAGTTGTATGAAGTCTATCCTGAATGACCTTCACGTTGTCCAAGGAATCTTGGACTAACTCAGAACCCAACAATCTAGCCTCTCCCGGCTCAAACCACCCGTCTGGCGACCAACACCGCCTACCATACAACGCCTCATAGGGAGCTATCTGAATGCTCGACTGATAGCTGTTGTTGTAAGCAAACTCTGCTAACGGCAAGAACTGGTCCCATGAACCTCCAAAGTCGATGACACATGCCCGCAACATATCCTCCAAAATCTGAATAGTACGCTCGGATTGTCCGTCCATCTGAGGATGAAATGATGTGCTCAAATCAATCTGTGTGCCCAACTCTCGCTGAAATACTCTCCAAAAATGGGAGGTAAACTGAGTACCTCAGTCAGAACTAATGGACACGGGCACACCATGCAATCGAACAATCTCCCTCATATAGATCTTTGCCAACTTCTCCGAAGAATACGAAACTGATACTGGAATGAAGTGCACTAACTTGGTCAGCCTATCTTCAATGACCCACACCGCATCAACCATCCTCTGATTTTGTGGGATCCCAACTACGAAATCCATGGTGATACGCTCCCACTTCCACTCGGGAAGCTCAATCTGCTGTATCAAACCACTGGGTCTCTAGTGCTCGTACTTAACCTGCTGATTATTCAAGCACCAAGCTACATATGCTACAATATACTTCTTCATCCTCCACACCAATAATGCTGCCGCAAGTCCTGGTACATCTTTGCGGCGCCCGAATGAATGGAATGCCGGGAACTATGGGCCTCTTGCAATATCAACTCATGAATACCATCAACATCAAGTACACAAATACGACCCTGCATCCTCAAAACTCCCTCATCATCGACTGTGACCTTCTTGGCAGCTCCGTGCCGGACCGTATCTCTAAGAATACACAAATGACGATCATCATACTGCCTGGCCCAAATACGTTCATACAATGAAGAACGGTCCACAGTATAGGCCAAAACACTGCCAGCCTCGGAAACCTCCAATCTCACGAACCGGTTGGCCAAAGCCTGAACATCCAAGGAAAAAGGTCGCTCTCCGACTGATAGATAGGCAAGAGTACCCATGCTGAACGACTTCCAGCTCAAAGCATCGGCCACTACATTGGCCTTCCCCGGATGATATAAGATGGTAATGTCATAATCCTTCAACAGATCTAACCATCTCCTCTGCCTCATATTCAACTCTTTCTGCTTGAACATATATTGCAAACTCTTATGATCCGTGAACACCTCACATAGTACCCCATACAGATAATGCCTCAAAATCTTCAACGCATGAACAATGGCTGCTAACTCGAAATCGTCAACTAGATAGTTCTTTTCGTGAATCTTCAACTACCGTGAAACATAAGCTATAACCTTGCCATCCTGCATCAACACTGCACCAAGTCCAACCCGTGAAGCATCACAATACACGGTATATGGCCCTGAACCTGTGGGCAAAACTAACACTGGTGCCGTGGTCAAGGCTGTCTTGAGCTTCTGAAAGATCGCCTCACACTCGTCCGACCACGTGAACTAGGCACCCTTCTGGGTCAACCTGGTCATCGGGGCTGCGATAGATGAAAAGCCCTCCACAAATCGGCGATAATAACCTGCTAAGCCCAAGAAGCTCCGAATCTCTGTAGCTGAGGTGGGTCTAGGCCAATATCTGTCTGTTGTAATCTTCTTGGGATCCACCTGAATACCCTCTGCCGACACCACATGGCCCAGAAATTCCATCGAACTCAACCAGAACTCACACTTAGAAAATTTGGCATACAACTGACTATCTCTCAGAGTCTGGAGGACGACTCGAAGGTGCTGCTCATGCTCCTCTCAGCTATGGGAGTAAATCAGAATATCGTCAATGAACACAATCACGAACGAGTCCAAATAGGGCCTGAACACTCGGTTCATCAACTCCATAAAAGCATCAAGGGCATTTGTCAACCCAAACGACATCACCAAGAACTCATAGTGCCAGTACCAAGTGCGAAAGGTTGTCTTAGGGACGTCAGATGCCCTAATCCTCAGCTGATAGTAACCAGATCTCAAGTCTATCTTGGAAAAAACTTTATAGCACCCTGAAGCTGGTCGAATAGATCATCAATCCTCGGCAAAGGGGTACTTATTCTTGATAGTAACCTTGTTCAATTGCCGATAGTCTATGCACATTCTCATTGAGCCATCTTTCTTCTTAACAAACAACACTGGGCACCCCGAGGAGAAACACTAGGCCTAATGAAGCCTTTATCCAACAAATCCTTCAACTGATCCTTCAATTCCTTCAACTCTGACGGGGCCATACGATACGATAGAGTGGAAATGGGCTGAGTGCCCGGAGCTACCTCAACACAAAAATCGATATCCCTATCGGGTGGTATACCCGGCAGGTCAGCAGGGAATACCTCTGGAAACTCACGAACCACAGGCACAGACTCCATAGAAGGAATCTCGACACTAGAATCATGAACATAGGCAAAATAGGCCAAACAACCCTTCTCGACCATGCGCCGAGCCTTTATATATGAAATAACTCTACCGGAAGAATGACTAGGAGTTCCTCTCCACTCCAAGCGAGGTACTCCTGGCAAGGCCAAGGTCACTATCTTGGCATGCCAGTTCAGAATAACATGGTAGGGAGATAACCAATTCATCCACAATATAACATAAAAGTCAACCATATCAAGAAGCAAGAGATCTACCAGAGTCTCCAAACCACCAATAACCACTAAGCATGAATGGTAAACTCGATCTACCACAATAGAATCACCCACTGGGGTGGACACATATACAAAAGTACTTAGGGGATCACGGGGCATACTCAGATAAGGGGCAAAATATGAAAACACATAGGAGAATGTAGACCCCAGATCAAACAAAACTGAGGCATCTCTACGACAAACAAAAACCGTACCTGTAATGACTGCATCATAGGCCTCCGCCTCAGGTCTGGCAGGAATAGCATAGCATCGGGGCAGAGCCCCTCCAACCTGAAAATCTCTAGGTCGACCTACTAGGGGCTGACCTCTACCTCTCGTGGCCTGTCCTCCACCTCTAGCACCTCGACCTCCACCCCTAGCTGGCTGAGGGAGTGGGGGTGCACCTAATGCGGGAACCATAGAACGGGAACCCTGATACTGTGAACCACCAAAACCTCGGGGGCAAAACCTGGAAATGTGCCCTGTACCACCGCAAGTGAAACAAGACCTCGGCTGCTGGGGCTGCTGGCCCTGAAATTGTCCCTGACGACTAGAATAACCACACTGAAAGCTCTAAATTGGCGGTGCACTGATAGGAGCTGACGATGCACTGCGGGATACCTGAAGTGCTGACTGGAATGGCTTAGGGGGATGGCCTCTGCCAAAGGAATCTCTGCCTCTAGATGAGGCACCACTGAATCGGTCGAAATGACGAGTTCTCTTGTCAGACCCCTGACCACTGTCCGGTAATAAGACCATCTCGATACGCATGGCCACATCGAACGCATCCTGAAAGGAGATATCAGTACCTGTCTCCCTGGCCATCTGAAGTCTGATAGGCTGAGCTAGACCCTCAATAAACCTCCTCACTCTCTCTCGATCCGTGGGGCGTATCATAATGGAATGTCGGGCCAGAGTGATGAACCTGGTCTCATACTGTGTAACAGTTATAGATCCCTACTGGAGGCGCTCAAACTGCCTCCGAAGATCCTCTTTCTGAGTAACTGGAAGAAATTTCCCTAAGAATAACTCGGAGAACTGAGCCCAAATCAAAGGTGCATATCCAGCTGGTCTGGTCAAGCAGTAATCCCTCCACCAAGTCTTGGCGGTACCAGAAAGACGGAATGTGGCAAAATCAACTCCATTAGACTCTACGATGCCCATGTTCCTAAGAACCTCATAACAACTGTCCAAGTAATCCTGAAGATCCTTTGATGGTGCACCAGTAAAAGTAGTAGGAAATAGCTTGGTGAACCGATCCAATCTCCATAGGGCATCAACAGACATGGCTGCTCCATCAACTGCCGGTGCCACAATACCTGGCTGAGCTACCCCGACAGTTTGAGGTGCCGAGTCTGGAACTGAGGAGCTAGCTGCTCTAGTGTGCGAGTAGCAGGAGTCTGGGGCCCTCCCCCAGCTTGAGAGATGACTGGTGCAGTAGGAAGAAGACCGGACTGAGCCACGCTCTCCATAAGTCCCACTAAGTGGACAAGAGCGTCCTGAAGAACCAGGGTGGCAATGAACCCCTCTGGGACCTGAGCTGGTCCAACTGGAACCTTTTGAGCAGGAACCTCACCGACAAGGTCTACCTGTGGGTCCTCTACTGGGGCTGCTACTCTGGGCTGACCCCTGCCCCTGCCTCGACCTCTAGTACAACCTCGGCCTTGTCCTCGGCCCCTCGTAGGAGCTGCAACAGGAGGATCGGGTTGCTGATCGGTAGATGAGGAAGCACACATTCTCGCCATCTGCGAGAGAATAGAATGGAAACTCAATTAGCAATTAGAATTCAAATCGCACGACAGAGAAGAAGAAAAACTGAAGTCATTCCTAACTTTGCAGCCTCTGGGGGATAAGTACAGACGTCTCCATACCGATCCCTCAGACTCTACCAAGTTTGTCCGTGAGTTGTGAGATCTAAGCAACCTAGTGCCCTGATACCAACTTGTCACGACTTGAAATCCCACCTTCAGGCCGTGATGGCGACTAACATTGAACCCGCTAGACAAGCCAACGTTTTGGTTAACTTTACTTATTGACAATTTAAAATAACAATGATACCAGAGCCATAATGATTAAAATGCGGAAGACTAATAATTCAAGAACTTAAATAATGAATCTCATAACGATTCCCTTAATTACATCCCAGAACTGGTATCACAATCTTACGAACAATCTAAGATTTACTTAAAAAACAACGGTCTGAAATAAAGTGTATACAACTGTCTTGGAAGTACAAGAAAAAGGACAGAAAAAGGAATGGAATAAGAGGTGACGCCAAGTCCTGCGGGGGCCTGCAGGACTAACCTTAGTGTCGCCGTGGACAGAAGGATACTCCCTCGCTCAATGTTCACTGGGTCCGGCACTGTAATTTGCACAACATAAAGAAGTGCAAGTGTAGCATCAGTACAACCAACCCCATGTACTGAGTAAGTGCCGAGCCTAACCTCGGCGAAGTAGTGACAAGGCTAGGACACGACACCAAATAACATTTGTGAAATTTAATAACATAACATGAAATAATGACAGGAAATAAGCAAGTAAATAAAACAACGGGGGAACATGCTGGGGGTAAAAGGGCAACAACTAACTGAAGCAACGGAACAAGGAAAAATTGAAATGTATAAGTAACAACAGGAATTAACAGCTCTGAACAAGTAAATAAACAGAAACGGCACGATATGTCCCTTCGTGCTATAACCTCACAAACACTCGGCACGGAATGTCCCCTCGTGCATAAATAATAATCACTCGGCACAGAATGTCCCCTCGTGCATAACCTCACAATCACTCGGCACGGAATGTCCCCTTGTGCATAAATAATAAATAATCACTCGGCATAGAATGTCCCCTCGTGCTTAACCTCACAATCACTTGGCACGGAATGTCCCCTCGTGCTTAACCTCACAATCACTCGGCACGAAATGTCACCTCGTGCATAAATAAATAAATGAACACTCGGCATAGAATGTCCCCTTGTGCATAACATATGTAAAAGCAACATTTTACAGAAAAGACAATAATAAGGAACCTCAAATGTACATAAATAATCAACAAGGATTCTACCGTTCCGGCAAGGAACACAGCTACAACCATGTAACGACCCAACCGGTTTCTTTGAGCTCTAGCGCGTCGTTCAGTGATTGGAAGTCATGAAAAACTTCATTTCAGGTATTATGACTTGTGCATATGGTCGGAGTTGCGATTCAGGAAGTTCGGAGTCAAATTGGAAAGAAAATTCTCATTTCGGAAGCCTTAAGTTGAAGAAATTGACTAAGATTGGAATTTGGAGTAAACGACCTCGGAATCAGGATCGGAAGGTTCCAGCATGTTTGTATGATGATTTCGGACTTGGGCGTATGTCTGGATCGGGTTTTGGATAACCCGGGAGCATTTCAGTGTATATTGTGGAAGTCAGTATTTTTTTGAAGGAATTTCCTAAGTTTGGCTGGAAGGCATTTCAGTGTTATAGATGTCCGTTTGGGATTCCGAGTCTGGGAATAGCTCCGTATGGTGATTCTGGAGTTGGGAGCGCGATCAGAAGTGAATTCGGATGTCCGTAGGTTATTTTGAAGTCATTTGGCTAAAGATAGAAATTTGAAGGTTTTGAAGAATCCGACCGGATGTGGAAATTTTCATATCGGGGTCGGAATGCGATTCTGGAAGTTGGAGCAGGTCCGTAATGTCGAATATGACTTGTGTACAAAATTTGGGTTCAATCAGACGTGATTTGATAGGTTTCGGCATCGAATGTAGAAGTTTAAAATTTCAAAGTTCATAAAGTTTAGATTGGAGTACGATTCGTGGTTTCGGCGTTGTTTGATATGATTTTAGACCTCGAGCAAGTCCGTGGGGTGTTATGGGACTGAGTCGTGTGATTGGACGGGGTCTCGGGGTCCTCGGGTGTGTTTTGGGGTGGTTTTGGATCATTTCGGGCTGTTTTGAGATGGCTATTGCTGGTGTCTGGTGTTGTTCTTCGCGTTCGCGGGGACCTCTTCGTGTTCGCGAAGAAGAATTTGGCATTAGGGACTTTGCTCTTCGCGTTCACGTACAGTGCCTCGCGTTCGCGAAGAAGGAAAATATCTGCTGCGCAGGTCTGACTTCGGAGGCTCATATCTCACAATCTATAAGGAATTTAGAGATGATGTAAAAATGAAAGTTGTAGCCCTTTGTGTCTAGGTTTTATAAATGTAAACCATTTGGTATTTGGAGGTTTTTGAAAAAGGTTATGACTATTCTACTAGAGGCTGGTTGAGAAGAGTAAACAGGGAACCTGGAATTTTTGTTCTATGCATTCGCGGTGGTGTACCGCGTTCGCGAAGAGTAAATGGGAGAGATGGAGTTTTGTTCTATGGATTCGCGGTGTGGTACCACGTTCGCGATGAAGGATTTACCTGGGCATATTTAATTAAACCCTCCGCGACCTAAATCCTTTTTACACCATTTTTGTACGGACAAAGAGCTTTTGGGGACGATTTTGAAGAGGAAAATCCTTGTTCTTCATAGAGGTAAGCATTTTGATCATTAAAACTCGATTATGGATGATTATAGAACATAAAACCAATGTAAATTTATGGAAAATCAATAGAAAAATTGGGTTTTAGGGCTTGAGACTATGAGACCTTAAAGGGTCGATTTGAGGGGTCAAATGAACTCCGATTTTGGTGTTCTTTATATGTACGGACTCATGAGAGAACAAATAACACTTTTCTATATCTGAGTTTCGGGACGCGGGCCCGGGGGTCGGGTTTTGACCGAATTCGGATTTTTGAGCTAAA